>JAGFMF010012143.1:1778594-1795223 GCA_019455555.1 Galemys pyrenaicus | reverse complement strand
CAAGGAAAGGAATAAGAACAACAATAATAATAACAATAACAGCAATAAAGACACAGAAACCAAAAATGAGGAGACAAGGACAGACTGGGGACACCTGGTAGGGAGGGGCGGGGGAAGGTTGAGGGCAGATGGGAGCACGAGGGACTGAGGTGATGGTGCACTGGTGAGATGGTGATGGGGAATACATGGGGATTATAATGGCAAGTATATGTAAATTTTAAAATATTTTAATAATAATAAAAAAATCATAGTTGCTTTGATTTTTCATGTTAACATCATGTTTTATCATAAGAATCTTATGATATATATTTAAAATGGCTGCCCTTTTATAAGAAATTTGAGATAATTATGACAAAGTTTGGGATTGATGAAATTTTTTTTTTAATAGTAAAAAAATTACATTTAGAATTAGCCAGCTGGGACTCAGTTTAGATGACCCCAATTTTGTTGGTAACATCCAAAGTATTACAGTTAGGAGCCAGTTGCACATATGCCTTCTTCTTGCCATCAGGTCTCATTAGGGTGTTCACCTTGACCACATCAATGTCATAGTGCTTCCTGACAGCCTGTTTGATCTGGTGCTTGTTGGCCTTGACTTTCACCATGAACACAAGTGTGTTGTCTTCTGTCTTTTTTGACAGTCTGGTGAAAGGGAACTTGATGGCATAGTAGTTAAAATTGTTTTTCCTAGGAGTGTTCTTCTGAGGATATTTGAGTTGCCTTCAGCGTCAGTGTTGTGGGTGTCCAAGAGGGGGGTGAAGTGCTGATCTTTTTCTTGTGGCTTTGGATGCCTTTTGGTACTGCTTTCTTGGCCTTCAAAGCCTTGATTTTGGCTTTGGAAGTGGCTTTCTTTACTTTTTGTGAAAAATGTAAGAACCTAAGGCTACTTCAATTTAATATATTAAATATGGATCCATGTGAGGTTATGGATCCATTCACCATTAACAAACAAAACATGTCATGGTTATCTTAATCATTGTATTTTCTATAAACATTCTGGAAGTTCGGTTTACTGTAAGGAAAACCCTCAAAGGAAGTAACAGACTGAAAAAAATAATCTGTGAAACTTTTTTTAGTCATCTACAAAACTGTATTCTTAGGAAAACTTGGTCACTTATTAGACTAAAAGACTAATAAATAATTCTTAATACAGGAAAGCTATTATCAGTCTCAAATTAATTTTGAAGTAATCTTGTGAACAATTCTAACAGCTTTCAGAGTCTGCTTAAAATTTAGAATATAAGAAATTTAAAATGACAAATTCATGGCAACTTATATGCCCTAGAATTTTCATTATTAATGAGATAAAGATTACTTTTGAAAGGTTCAGTGTCATTTTGAAAGTGCTAAAACCTTAGAATTAAATCAAACTGACTTATTTTAAAAGGAAGAAATACTACATGTTTAGTTATTAAGCCTAGTGAGGCCTACAGCAAGTTAGGAGTAACTGGGCAGTTTAGGGAGAAGACAGGTGGGTCCTCGGTAGGATTAGATAAGAATGGCAAAAGAGATAAAGGAAGATATGGAGATAGGACAAAACTTGGGGGGGGGGTGGGGAACTAGTAAGCGCCCCAAGGACTAAGGGAAAAGGGGACATTTTAGAACGGAGAGATAAGGGATGTAATGTAGAGTGAATGAGACCACCTGAAACAACCACATTGTATCTGTTGTTTCATTTTCTTTTGCCATTCTAGCTCTTATGAGCTACACTTGGAATGTGTTTATCTGGTTCTTCAATCATATTGACAGGCTTACTTTGAGTTCTTTTTCAAAGATTGTACTGTATTTACTCACAAAGCAACTGTTTTTGTATTCTACAACTAGAACATTTTAAAGATGAATAGAAAAAAAATGTCAGCAATTCCACCGGTGAGGAAACTTCCTGAATGGATGTATGTGCAGAACGAGAGAGATGCTGTAGAAGAAAGAAAGGTATGCAACTCATCAATTATTCTTTTAGATGGGAAACTTAATTTAAACTTGACTGTAAAATGAGTCAATCTTCACTGGTAAACTTAAGGTCATTAGTTAAGTTAGAGTTGCTGTGGTGTGAGTGAAGAATCTAGTTGAAATGTGTGATTGGGATTACATTAATTGGGTTTACAAAATGAGAATTTTTACTTTATCCTTTTTCCATTTATATAGATTGCATGGTTGACCTTATTAATTAGTTCAAATTCAGATAACTAGATAGTATTTACCTTGATAAATTTTATGGTTAAGCCAGTTTAAGTATTCATGGATGTAAGATCTACCAGCCAGTCTTCAGCATTAATTTAAGGCAGTATTATTACATCTACAATACTAATTACAGAAAAAAATCTCACTAAAATAAATGCTTTCAGAAAAATAGGATTATAAGCTTTTGCAAATATACTTAGTAGAAAAATAATCTGACAGTAGGTACATTTATCTTTATTACATTGTTTTCATGATTTCTTTTGTCTAGAAAATATAAGTTGAGAAAATTTAGAACTGTAATTTGAATAGCTTCAGTTAAACTTTTTTATGTCAACAAGCATTTTTTAATGTATACTTTCTGCTTTTTGGAATTTCATTTAACTCAAGGCATCTATTAAGAAGAGTATTTTAGAAGATGACCTTCCCTTTTTAGAATTCTCTGGATCCATAGTGTACAGTTATGAAGCTAATGACTGTTCTTTACTAGCTGAAGATATTAGGTAAGAGATTTGATTTCACAGTTTCATTTGACTTTGGATTCTTCAAAGTTAACTATTATTTGTAAATATGTTTAATTTTACGGTTGAGGTGTGTTCTGTAGATAATTATTTCTATATATAGAATATCACTGAAAAATGTTAACTCTGATTTTTAAATAAAAACTTAAAGTCACTGAGTTAAATTTGAAATGTGGGTATTTTTCATTCATAAGCCTTTCTATATTTAGCTAATAAGCTTTTGACTTTCTATACTTAAGGTGTAATATATAAAGCACTGGAACACTATATTTTTATTATATCAATTTAGAAAAAAAATGCAAGAATTATTCAACCCCTGAACATCCTTTTATACATCATTAAAAATATTGGTTGCAATTGACTCTTGCATTTAGTTAGCAATAATTACAGCAAATATACTTAAAAAGAACATTAGAAATGACTATGTATTTTTAAAAGTTGCTTTGTTAAAGTAGGATATTGCAATAATGCAATCTATGACTCTTGAATCATTTTATAAGGCGATGTAGTGAGAAATTTATTCATATCTTCTCTGAAGTTATACCTGTCTTTTTTCAAAAAAACTGAGGTGAAAGAAGCTGAAGTAAGCTAACTTATTTATTAATGGTCTCCGGGTGATAGGTGTTCTCTAAAAATAGTACTCACTATCTTCACTGCCACTATAGTTATCTGGTCACTTTTAGATGTCATTAAATATAGAACTAAATTTGTTTCATAGAAAAGGTAAGATCTGTTATTTGTAATTATGTAGTAATTCCATCATCTTACCTTTGGCAGTTTTAAAATATTGCAATTCTGAAGACAATAAGTGTAAATGATTGAAGAATGTATATTTGATGAATTGTATGTATTTTATGAATAACAGGCAGCTCCCATCTCTCTGACCCTTCTCAGACCACTTTAAAGATTTTTGCTATGGTAGGTTTTCAACAATTTGATTATGATGTGATTTCGTGAAGTGTGGTTTGTTTAGGAGAGTCACTGGAGCTTTTTGCATCTGCATGTTTGTAGGGCAAGTGAAAAAAGAGTTTTCTCAGGCTATTTTTTGCTGTGATTTCCAGCACAGGTGACCTAGTAGATAACATGTAACCTTGAGATATAGTTCACATGTGCAGAAAGCAGTAAATAATATATAACCGTCATATATTGCTTGCATGTAACCGAGGCCCAAATTTGGCCCTGTGCCTGCTTTGTCTATAAACGCTAACAAGACTCCCCAGGGGTGCCGATGTGGGCAGGGGAAGCTGTTTGCCAGCCCTTCGGCCTTGGGGCAGCCTCTCCTGCCCTTCATGTACCATGTCTGGGCCCTTGGATGCTGCTGCTGCTGTGGTCTCTTGCTGCTTCCATAAACATGGTGTTGGGCCTGCCCAGGCTTCCAGAAAGAATCTGGCCAAGCTTCAAGCACTGGCCCTGCAATGTTCATAACAAATTTGAAAAATTTCTTAAAGTTTTTTTTTTTCATTCTTCCTGTTCTTCTCTCCTGGGGTTTTTACATACATGTAAATTGGATTGCTTATACTGTGTCATTGATCACTGAAATTCTTTTTAAAAAATCTTTTTTACTTTAACTTTTTCTCTGCTTTCAGTTTGAATAGTTTTCTTTTCATATGTCTGCAAGTTCCCTTGTTATGTGAATTTTTTATTTTAGATATTCTTTATCTGTAGCAGTTCCATTTGGTTCTTTTTAAAAAATACTTTCCATTTTAGCTATCATCGTATTCCTATTTTCTTTTGAATCTTTGAACACATTGAGCATACTTATAATAGTGGTTTACATTATCATTTTGTGATGTCCTTGTTAATAATATTATTCCAGTTATTTATTAATGATTTTTATCCTGGTATGGGTAATGTTTTCCTGATCTTGAGCTGGCAGTTTTTGCTGGGACATTATGGCTTTACCTTGTTGAATGTTAGATTTCTGTTGTCTTCCTTCAAAGAAAGGAGCTTGTTGTTGTTGATGAAAATGGAGTTTGTTTTTGCAAATAGGAATAGTGTTGCAATAAACATTTTACATATTTCTGTCTCTTTATGCACATATTAAAGTTTCATAGATTATGAGAAAATATGCCAGGTTATCATGTTTGTACATCTTCAACTATATATTGGTAAAGCTATTTCCAAGAGGATTTTAGCAGTGTGTATATATTCATCAGTATACAAGGACCCCACTGATGGATCTCCAGACTTAATTTTTTTCAATCTGATAAATATGAAATTATAAAGCTTTGATTTGCATTTCTCTGATTTCTAGTGAGATTTTATGTTTTTACATATTTATTTGGGTTTATCAGCCATTTGCATTTCCTTTTGGGAATTGTGCATGGATTTTTTTTCTCTATCTTTTTTTACTGGAGTATTTGTCCTTGTTGACTTTTCAAGGAGTTTTTAATACTTTATGACTATTTATTATAAATAATAAGTATCACAAGTATCTTCTTTGACTTTTAACTTTTTGAATGATATGTGTAGTTATTTTGAAGTATAAATTTTAATGTGTTACAAATTTTTCATGTAACAAATTTACATCTTTTTCAACTTCAGGATGAGTCTGGCTGATGGAGATGTGGTAGGATTTGATATAGAATGGCCACCAGTATACAATAAAGGAAACGTGGGCAGAGTTGCATTAATTCAGTTGTGTGTGTCAGAAAGCAGATGCTATTTGTTTCATGTTTCTTCTATGTCAGGTTGGTATTTCTTTTCTTTGTTTCATTTTTTATATGGTAAAAAATTGTGTTATGTTAAGGTTATCTCTGTTAAGCTCTTGAATTAGTATTTCTTTAATGCCTTTTTTTTTTTTTTTTGGTATTTATGTCCTACCTGATTCATTCATATCCCTTGTTTTATTTAATTGTTCACATTGTTTCTGTCAGGCATTGTTATTATTCCTGTAGTAGAGTACAAAGTTTAGGGGGTTAGATGGTCAGCTATATATTGTATATTGTTAGTAGAAGTAGAACTCAAGCTAGTTGTCTTGTCATTTATCAATCTGGACTTTTGCTTTATGTAGGACAAGAAATATTCACTGTGAATGCACTTTTGAACTTAAACCTGTCATAAATACAAATTTAAGTATAAACAGAAAATTGTAAGAATTAGAAAATAAATTCATTAAATCCATCCATATGACATTTAAGAATATAAAAATTGAAGGAAATAATATTTGCTATGTTGATTTTTTATTACTTCTAGCTGAAATGTATAGAGACATGGACCCTCAATGCTGAAATCCTTTGAGATAATAATATAAAACTGTTGTAGTTTTCCCCCAGGGATTAAAGATGTTGCTTGAAAATGAATCAGTTAAAAAGGCAGGTATAGGAATTGAAGGAGATCAGTGGAAACTTCTACGTGACTTTGACATCAAGTTGAAGGGTTTTGTGGAACTGACAAATGTTGCCAATGAAAAGGTAGATGTAATATAAACATTCATAAAAACAATTTTCTATTTCATGAAATTTACCTTCTGTCTGAATATTAGAAATTATTTGAGAAACTAATATAAACTGTGTAATGTTTATGTAATGATAAAAGTCAGTCTTCATAACAAAAACCTTCAGTTTTAATCCATTGCCTTAGCATACAGTTTCTTTAAGACAGTACCCTTAATCTTCAATATATGGTACTATTCACGTTATTTCAAATTTAAATATTTATTTCTTTAATTCATTTATACTGATAATTTAGGGGGAACATATGCAACTCTTATGGTATGATGCTTTACTGGAAGTTTGTGCATCAATTCTACCACCTGTATTTCACATATTTTATTGGTGTAGTCATTAAGCTAAATTATCACATCTACTCATGTTTTTATTTGGCTGGGAAGTAGGAAGTCTACCAGCATACTTTGCTTTTTTTCATGAAAAGTACTTTTTGTAACCCACAATTTTAATACTTGCATTGAATAAATTCCTCAGTTAGATTCTTAAAATATGAGTTGCAAATGAGGGAGTTGTTTTTTTTCAAGTGATAGGAAATATGTTAAATACTACTTTTTGATACAGCTTTCCAATTTTATTTGTGGCATGGTCATTTTATGGCATTTAAGAATATCAAAATTGAAGGAAATAATTTTTGCTATGTTGATTTTTCATTACTTCTAGCTGAAATGTATAGAGACGTGGAGCCTCAATGCTTTGGTTAAACACATCTTAGGTAAACAGCTTCTGAAAGACAAGTCTATCCGCTGTAGCAAATGGAGTAATTTTCCTCTCACTGAGGACCAGAAACTGTATGCAGCCACTGATGCTTATGTATGTATTGGAAGATCTTAAGATTCTATTTTAAAAACTTTATAATAAATTACAGAGAACTTATGTACACAAACTTAACTAAATATTTTATTTTTATTTTATTTTGTATGTATTTTACATCTTTATTTTTGTACAGTGTATACTTTCTCATCTCAGGTGTAGTTCCCATGAAATTCTCACCATTAGTTCACCAGTGTCTCATCACCATAGTCCCTTGTGCTCTTCCCACCTATTATGTTTCTCTCCCCTCCCCCTCCCCTCAAGAATGTCTCTGATAGTTGTCTGTTGACTTTGATTTTTAACTTATTATAATTAATTTTTTCCCCTGACCCCTTATTTGTTCTCTCTACATTTCTCCTATAAATGAAACCATCTGATGTTTTTCTTTTTCTTTCTGGGTTATTTCACTGAGCATAATCTCTTCCAGCTCCATCCATGTTGCTGCGAATGGCATGATTTTTTTTGATTGCTATGTAATATTCTATTGTGTATGTATACTACATCTTCTTGAGCCAGTCATCTATTTTTGGACACTTGGGTTGTTTCCATAGCTTGCCTATTGTAAAAAGTGCTGCAATAAACATAGGGGTGCAGGTGTCCTTTGGAATTAGTGTTTTGTGTCCTTTGTGTAAATTCCTAGGAGTGGAATTGCTGGACTGTATGGAAACTCCATTTTTTAGTATTAACTAAATATTTTAAATGAGCTTTGCATTAAAAATGCTTAGGCAGACACTTAATGAAACTGTTAATTCTCAGTATTCATTAGTAAGTACCAAGCTTTGCATTAAAAATGCTTAGGCAGACACTTAATGAAACTGTTAATTCTCAGTATTCATTAGTAAGTGCCAATCAACAAATTATTCAATGCTAGATATTCTATTGTCATGAAACCAAAATAATGTGCCATTTGTGTATTAGGAATATGAGTTAACTGAAAACATGAAAGGCTAATAGACTCAGACTAAACAAGCACAAATCATAATTGATGATATATTTGATATATAAACAACTTCAGAATAAAAATTACAAGGCAGTTTCTATGTTGAAACTGGCTTTATTTTTATACTTACATTTTAAATGTGGTAGAAATTTAGAAAAACTGCCTCAATTTTGCTTTCTGCTGCTGGTAGTCAAATACATTTTCATATTTACATATTCATATATTGTGAAATCTGGACCTTGTTACATCTGTTTTTAGGAGTGGAAATTCCTTTTATTTATAAATAGAAAAAGATCCAACTTTGTTGCAAAATAGGGCAATGGTTTTCCTTTATGTTCTGTTTTTACAAATTATAAAATTGTTGAGAACTAGTGCAAGTTCTATAGGATTTTTATCCATGTAAAATCAGTGTGACTTGATTGTTCTTAGCATAAAAAAAGAGCACTGTTCTTATATTAATATGCTCAGCTGATTTAATGACATACAGAGAAATAAGTGTGTAATTCAAAAAAATTTCTCTCACCTGATTTATAGTTAGATTCCATTTACATAAGTGTTAAAATCTGAAAAATTAAACTTTTACTTCTCAAGTTGGTGTGGTGATTAAAAAGACACATAGATACTTGTGTAATATTTTTGGTTCAGTTCAACTTTTGGGGTACTTAAGAATCGTTGTTTTGGACTTTTTCTATAGATGGCACTTATCTTTAGTGTGTTCTTTTCATTTTTGTGTCTTTTTAGGCAGGCCTCATCATTTATCGGAAATTACAAGTTTTGGGTGATGGCGTGCACATGTTTGCTTTAAACAAAGGTATATTATATTATGAAAACATAAAAAAAATTCATTTCTCTTTACTGAAATTTATCTCCAAATAGACAACATTTACACATGAGTAAATCATCTGTTATTATTATAACTTCTTGAGTATATTAGCAGTGTTAACATTAGGGTGAGATCTGTCTTGCCAAAACTTAGGGTTTCAATTATGATACTGTGGCAAAGCAGGACTTAATTATTTTCATTTTGTAGCTTTGCTATTTATTAGGTTGTCAGAGTTGGGCTTTGATAATTGATAATTAATCAGCTCTTTCTTAGTCTGGAAATTATATACCCCTGCTGTAAATCTGTCAGCTGTAGAAGAGAACATTGGTGATATATTCCATGACATCAATGACATGATGTTTGTGGAGACTCTGTCCCTGTGGCAAGGTAAATAAAAGCAAAGAAAACAAATGGGATTCCCTCAGATTAAAATGATTTTATACAGGGTAAGAAAATTTAAATAGACTAGAAAGACATCCTGCTGAGTGGGAAAAAAATGTTACATGTTGTTACATAACCAACAGGGGTTCATATTCAAGATATATGTAAAACTCATACAATTCAACAATAGAATAATAAGCAACCCAGTTAAATGGACAACAGATCTGAAGAGACAGTTTATCAAAGGGGATATCCCAAAGGCCAAATGTTCATCCTTACTTCCAGTAGAGATGCAGATTAAAACCACAGTGAAATAACTTCTTATACCTATTAGAATGGCTCAAATTAGGAAGACCCCCATGGTAAACACTATAGAGGATATAGAGAAAGAGCAACTCTGTTACACTGTTGATGGGAATGTAAACTGTGCAGCCTTTATGGAAAGCAACCTTAAAAAACTAAAAATGGAAATACTGTATGACTCAACAGTGCTGCTCTTAGGTATCTACTGAAGAATGTGAAACCATCAACTCAAAAAACTGTATCGTCTACTCTGTTTCTTATGGCATTATTTACAATAACAAGGACATGGAAAACATCTGAAGTCCCCAATCAGTAGAACACTGGATCAAGAAAATGATGTTTGTTCACAGTTTGGAATATGAGTCAGCCATAAGGAAAGTGAAGTGTTAACATTTATAGTAAAATGGAAGGAGACTGAGGGAATTATGTGTAGTAAAGCAAATCAGAGTGTCAAAGGCAAATGTTGGATATTTACATATACATTTTTTAAAGTATAAGATTATTTTATAGTTCCCTGGCTTAAATTTCTAAATTCTCTCTAGGGTAGAAGAATTCTGTTGTTTTTCTCAAAAGAATGACTCAGTGTCTGTCATAGATATCTTGATGGTCATGGTATTAGTCTGTATAGTAGAATGGGAGAACATGGACTTTTGTGTTTCATAGACCAATGGTGGCATCCCAGCTATGTGATTTGGGGCTTACCTCTTTTCCTGTGTTTGGAACATGGATGATAGCATAATGTCTACTTCATATAGTAGTTTTGAGCTCTAATAGGGGCACAATAGTAAAGTAAGGACAGATCATAGTTAAATAAGTGAAACTGGATTAGGGGAAATGGAATGAATGGTATGAATGGAATGAAGAACTTAAGAGGACCAAGGATTGACATCAAGGGCATGCCAGCATTTAGAGATCAGGGAGATAAGAGTGCAGATAATAGTGGCTTGAGAAGGAGCAGTGATGAAGAATAAATTATAGGAGGCATGGTCTTCAGACCCAGGTAAAGAAAATGTTTTAAGTAGGAGGAAGTTATCGACTGTTTTAATTATATCTGAGCGTTTGAGTGAGATGAAGAACTAGAAGTAATATGTTTGATAGTGTGGAGACCATTGGTAACCTTTCTGAAAGCTGCTTTCCTGTGATGTTGGGGAGAAGAGCTTAGTTGGAGTCTCGTTAGGAGAAAATGGAAGTAGAAAATTTGAGTAAGTGCATATGGATAACTCAAGGAGTTTTTTATAAATGGAAGTAGTGATATCAAAATAGACTGTTTAGCATATTGGTGGTAGGAACTTAAGATATCGCTTTTCTTTTTTTCTGTTCTGTTAGGGAAGTAAGAGGTGAAGTTATTTCCTAAATAAAAAGGACAAGTAGTTATTAGAGGCTTGAAAAGAGTTTTGAAATAGTCATTGTGAGAGGGAAAAACACGTATTGGAGAATAATTATCCATCAGTACTGAGGGTTCATTTGAGATGTGTGTCATGATATTAAAATTAGTCAAAGCTTTGCTTTCAACTATGTTCAACTATTTGAATACAGTTATTAAGTAGGTTAAAATCTAGATTCACTTAGTTGGAGTTTTGTCAAGTAAATACCACAGGAAAGGAGAACAAAAGAATTGAGAAAGTAAGACACGATGGGGAGTAGGAGTGAGAAGGATAGTGGATAAGGAAAAGGTATAAGGTCAGTGGATTTGGTTCTGAAAGTATCAAATAATAGTTGTATTGGGGAAAGCATGCTGGGAAGAAAGGTAGCATGCTGGTATTCAGAGGGGTAGAATGTTTACAATTGAAGTTTGAAAGTTGTTAATTTATTGGTAATTATAAGGTCTAAGGTATGCTGATGGTAATTGGTGGGTGACTGAACTCACAGGAGGAAAAGATTGTTGGAAATGGAAGAACCCAGGAACTTAAAACCTCATACTTTTGGATAGAGTATCTCTGGATATTGAAATCACTAGGAGTTATCACAGGAGTAGTTGTGAAAGAAATGACGGTGAACCAAGGAAGTAAATCTTTAGTGAATGAAAGGATGTGATTTTGAGATCACAAGAATCATATCATATGATTCAGAGGAGCTGGACTTTTTGAAGGACGAGAGAAGTGGTGATGAAGAGTAAGAAATTTAAGCAGGGGAAGAGGTTGGGAAATGAGGGCAGGTTTTGTGGTTTTGATGGAGAATGTTATATCAGATTGAAATGAATGTCTGGAAGATGTTTTCTGATTAGAAAGGCTTGCATATTATTTTGGTGATGATTGTTCATGAGGGAGTGAAAAATGGCTGTCAGGGTAAGGTTATCTTAACTGCTATACGTACAAGCTCACGTAGTATTATATTGATTTCTGAATTTGAAATAGTGCCCATGAGTTTAGATCCTCATTTCTACCTTTTCCTTTTGCCTAGGTTGATAACCACATTTATTCCAAATAGCAAAAATTTAAAAGGGAAGTAAAATGACTGAGGTGATTCAGAGATAGGATGTCTTTTTGTTGGATTTCATTTAAGAAAAAAAGGAAAATGTGAGTCTATTACTGTTTAATGAGGCAGCTAGATGAATGTCTCTGCATTGTGGTTTGAAAATTAATATTGATTCTTTTTTCAGAGGAGGAAATACTACCTAGCATTGTAAAGAAACAGTTGACTTCAATCTCTGAAGAGATGATGGATCTGGCTAAGCATCTTCCTGACACTTTAAGAAAACTGGAAAATCCACAGAGGTTAAATACTGTCTTTTTTTTTTTACCAATTCTGTTTGTTCTTATTGCATTTTCTTATATGAAAATTACTTTTCATTCTCGTACTCATACAGATTTTCTTGAATACACACACAGACTGATATATAAATTTGAGAAATATCTTTTCATTTGTTAAACTGCATTAAAAGGTTTAAGGCTTTTCTGTCTGCTGTGTACAATGTTTTATGAAACAAAATAAAGTAAACATCATAAGTCCTCATGGAAGAATGTATTTTAGATTCAAGGTTTTCTTTTTTTCTCTTTGTGGGCATCTTTCACTTAGTTTTATTTATAGTTTGGTTACTTGAAGTCTTTAAGTAAATCCAATTTTTATACTTAGTTGCTTCATTTTCCTGGTTATTGAGTATGATTTAAGAATTCTCTTTAATCAGTAGATGTTATAACAAGAAGAATTCAAATAATAGCAATTGTTTTATGGTTAAGGCACTGGGTAGCTTGAGATACTTGTGCAATTGGTGCTGTGTAGCTAATTTCTTTGGAACCAGACCTTGCCTGAGTCTTAACTGCTAAATGACATCCTGTGTCAAATCCCTAACAGCAGGAATGTACTTGACCAGTGAACAATTATACTGTGGTAATGTAATTTTTAGTAAAAAATGCTTTATAGAAATGTGAGGCTATTAGTTGAAATAGAAAGAATTATGACGGACCAAATGCAATGTTAATATTAGATTTTAATGTATTTTGATTGAGAGATTTTAAACTATGATATAGAAATTCAGCTATTTTTCAAGGTAATTTTTCTCCCTGGGAATTGTATTGGTAGTATCTATGTAACTTTGAAATTTTTGAAAGATGTACGTTTCAAATGGGTAAGGGCACCAATAAAGCCATTTCATATTTATTTTTTATGTTTTCCCCCATATGAAAGAAGATCATTCACCACTTATATGATATTTACATGCTTTTTTGTTTTTTTCCCTAACAATCAAAATATCTATTGGATATAAATTGAATATCCTTATTGGTTGCTAAGTAAATATTCTTCAGACTTGAGTGTGGGAAATAGTGTATTCATTTTTTGTAAAGATAGATTTTGTTTTTTCTTATTTATGTATTTTTTACATCATTGTTCATATTTGTACAATGTTTGATTTCTCCTCTTAGGTGTAATCCTCATAGAATTCCCACCACCAAGTCAATTGTGAACCATTACCATAGTCTCTTGTGGTTACATCTCCCGTTCTGATTACTCTCCCTCCTCCTACCCTGCTGAATGCCTCTGATTTATCTTTGCCTGTCAGTTTTTTGTTTTTGTTTTTTTTCATGATCCCTTGTTTGGTTCCCCTGTATTCCTCCTGTGAATGAACCATCCGATATTTTCCTTTTTCCTTGTGACTTGTTTCACTGAGCATAATCCTTTCTAGCTCCATCCATGTTGTTGCAAATGGCATGAGTTTATCTTTTTTTGATTTCTGAATAGTATTCTATTGTGTGTGTGTGTGTGTATATATATATTACATACATATAGATGCTGTAATTGTAACAAGAACCAGTCAAATTTATTATTTCACGTTCTTATGTAAGTCTATAGTAATAGCTAACTTATCTAGATTATACCTCAGAACCAGTAGGAAACAAAAAAAAAAGGCCTCAAAAAAGCCAAAAAACATATAGTCTGTATTAAAGCTCACTCAACTGCATTTCCAGGGGAGGGCACATGGTCACATTTATAGCATATTTACTTTTTGTTTATAAGTACAGTTTGACAAGTTTGGATATCCAGTTAAAACAAAAACTAGTATGGATAAGGAATGGGGTACACATGACTATAGCTAGGAATTACAACTAACAATTAATGAAGTAGTGTACAAAAGTATAGAAATTAGAACTAGCTAACTAATAATAGAGTGATATTGTTAGCAATAGCAATTGAGGGAAACAACTTTATCCTGCCTTCTGTAACATACTTGAAGCAATGTGAATGCAGAATCCTATGAGTTTTTAAGATGTCTTCTCTCAGTTTTTACAGTTATTTTGACTATGGTTAATCAGACAGAAACTTTTTTTTTAAAGGAAATTTACTGTCTTTCCATATGTTCAATTTAGAATTCAATGAAATGATGGCTTTTTGTGTGTGTGTGGTTTCATGTATCATTGATCTGATTTACATTTAATTAAATTAAATGCCATAAAAAGTGTAACTTGGCATGAGCAATTAGATTGGGACCAAGTACTGTTGACAGTGGGTAAACCTACTGGCAACAGTTGGATGCAGAAATGCCTACCTAGCTGTACTGGAGAAGAGGTTATCAACTAGCTATGAGCATATAGTGAGCATTAGGGAGTAAAGAACAACTCTAATCCAATGTGTTCTTTAAATGTAGGACATTTAAAAAAAATAAAAAAAATTAAATGTAGGACATTTTAAAAGACCAGTATTAAAAAGCATTAAAACATGTCCTTATAGTTAATGCAGTTAATGTTGAGTTAACATTTGTTAATTTCTTTTAGGGTTTCCAGACTACTGAAGGATATTTCAGAAGATCTGTATTCATTGAAGAAGGTTATATTAGGCCCCACTGATACACAGACTGAACTGCAACCCATCAGTGGTTTTAGCTTACTACCACTGAAAGATCCAACTGCTGATGGTGGAGTACCACAAGAACAAATTAGAGAACATAAAATTTGTACTGAAGCTGATGAGGGGGGATGGGACACAACACTTGATAATTTAATTGTATGTGATGTAGAAAATATACTTGGAAATGAAGTGAAGCAAGAAGAACATAAATTTGAAGATGGATTAGAAGAAAAAAAAATGATAGAAAATACAAAAAGGACTTATTTGATGTCATCAGACATTAAACAATATGAACTCCAAATTTTGGAACAGCAGGCTGAGGAAAAAAACCTGAGTGATGTTACTTGCAAATCTCCTGAGGTAGAGAAAACAATTTTTATTCATTAGTAGAATTTTTTTTGTAAGTGGACAGGTAGTAAATATTGAAGGCTTGCCAACTGCAAACCTATGTTTTAACAACTTAGTGTTGCTAATGTAATGTGAAAGCAGCCGTAAACAGATGAGCCTGTATTTCAGTAAAACTTTATTTATAAAAGCAAAAAGTAGGCAGGATTTGGTCATAAGTCCATAAATCACTGCTCTTAACTTAGTGCTAAAAAGCATGGGTATTGAGTGGAAAATTTATAGTGTCAGTAGACATTTGTTGTAATTTGGATTCTATATATATCTGCAAGTATTTCTATTTCCAAATTTGATTTTTGGGAGTAATTTTTATTTTCTCATACTTTGTAGTAAAGAGGGGGTTTCTAATAAATAAGTGTTTTTGTTTGATCTACTCTTATGTCACCTAGACTCAGTAACCTATGCCTTTTCTTAATAGGTTATTGTTAAACATTCTATATTATTTCTCAATTTTATGTTTAGATTTCTAATTATACTCTTAACTTGATTAATTTGTGACTGTTTTTCTCTTACCTAAGATAAACATGCTTTTCTTGAAATATATGTGTCCTTTATTGAAAAGACAAATCTATAAAGGGAAGTCATAGCTATATGGTTTTATTTCATTTGTTTTTCCTTAGTTAAAATATTACCTGTGAGTCTCATCTCTCAAATCCTAAACATTTTCTTTTGCTGTGACTATGTTTTTCAAAAAATCATATTTGAAATTCATTCATTTCCCCTCATTTTTAATGACAAAGTCTCAGTTTTTGAGAAATTCTCTATCTTTTGTTAACTATTTAGTAATCACTTCTATTAGTGTATACATAAATTATATTTAAAATTTTTTTCCCCAAGTATTCTCTTATCCACCATTTGTAAAATAGCTTCACCTTTTGGAAAATACCTTTTAAAAATATTCTTTAAAATGATACTTTAAAATTATGTTTCATTTGCTTTTATAAAATTTTATCAGGCTCTGAGTAACATTTTTTATCTCAATCACTGCCATTTTTAGTGTAATATTTAGCATTTTTTTCCTTTATTCATTGAGAATCTCATTTATAAAGTAAACAAATTTTTTTCTTGTATAAAACTTGTTCTAAAACTTTTTTAAAGCTTCATTTCTGCAGATTGATTAAAGCTGTGCTTTTATTTCCTACTTCCCATTTAAAGATTAGATATTATTTTGGGTCCTTCTATATTCCCTTTGTGGGTTTTTTGTTCAGGTTCTCCTCCTGCTGAACTCTTAAATTCACAAAATTTGGGAGCACCAGTTTGACATTATTCAACCGTAGTTGAACTTGTGACTTTGTGCTCTCATTTTATTTTTTTTATTAAAATATTTTAAAATTTACATATCCTTGCCATTAATTGTAATCCCCATGTATTCCACATCACCATCTCACCAGTGCACCATCACCTCAGTCCCCCGTGCTCCCATCTGCCCTCAACCCTCCCCCGACCCTCCCCACCAGGTGTCCCCAGTCTGTCCTTGTCTCCTCATTTTTGGTTTCTGTGTCTTTATTGCTGTTATTGTCATTATTATTATTGTTCTTATTC
>JAGFMF010012143.1:1760590-1777779 GCA_019455555.1 Galemys pyrenaicus | reverse complement strand
TCTAGTTTCATTCTTTTGCATGTAGCAGTCCAGTTTGCCCAGCACCACTTATTGAACAGGCTGTCTTTATTCCATTGTATATTCTTTGCTCCTTTGTTAGAAAAGAGGAAATTGTTTAGATATATAATATATAAAAGTTTGCCTGTGAAAAAGAATATGGATTCAATTATACTGGAAATTCATATTTGAAATACTCCCGTTCCCCCCTTTTTTTTTTAAAGCAATCATCTTCCACAAATAATGAAGAAGATACATCTTATGTCATTGAAAGTGATGAAGATTTAGAAGTGGAGATGCTTAAGGTATGTTTAAAACTATGAAAAATTACTTCAAGTTCTTTACAAAGAAAATTTAAGTAAAATATTACCTAATTCTGACTGGCCCTATCATGCATAGTGAGATTATTAGCAATTATTTTGTTTCCTTATTCATATTTCCTTCTATATTGAATCATGAATAATATTTTAGAAGTAGTATACTAATTTTACATACAGAAAAATCTCTGTTCCCTCTTAGGTCACTTGATTTTAATCTTTTCCTGGAATGTCGTTAGTTTTTAGCATTACAGTACTGAAATGTCAATAGGTTTACCTTTCCTTCCATCCAATATTCTCTTTTATTTGATCATTCTGTTTCTATACATTCAATATTTGTCTTTACTTTCTTTGGTTTTATTTTATAGATTTTCTTATATATAATTTTCTAATGTTTTAAATGGTGATTTACTCAATTTTATTATTATAGTTGAAAATATTATTTTGTAATTTATGTGTTTTTTCTACCCCTTCATTCAATCTACCCAGTTTCTATGTAAGGTGTTGTCAACCAGAGATGGACAAAAAAAGCCTAAGTTTAGCTACATTAAATGAAAAATGAAGTAAAACAGTTAACCCTTATGTATAATTTTTATTACTCATCTCTAGGTCAGTATGATTTTTCTTGTTAAGAAATGAGATTAGGTTTCTGATTCTTTAGTTGTGAGGCAGAGTAGTGGGTGGTTTTTAGGAATGTGGATTCTGAATTATGATACAAGTTTGAATTCTTATTTCTCCATTTATTAGGTGTGTGACTTTGAGCACACAAATGTTTCTGTTACTCAGTTAACAATTATAATTACTGATAAGGTATTACTTATGGAGAGCTGAGTATAGAACCTGGCATTTTTTTAAGTGTTCAGTAAACATTAAAACTAATAATAGACCATTAGTGCTACACCAGGTTCCTTTATTAATTAATCAGATTGGTAATAAAATTGGGTAAAACTGCACCATTTAAAACATTAGAAAATTATAGGCATATGATGGTTAATTGACAAAGAAATTTCT
Organism: Galemys pyrenaicus; assembly: GCA_019455555.1. Classification (NCBI taxonomy): domain Eukaryota; kingdom Metazoa; phylum Chordata; class Mammalia; order Eulipotyphla; family Talpidae; genus Galemys; species Galemys pyrenaicus. The sequence continues at coordinate 1,776,454 of JAGFMF010012143.1, read as the reverse complement.
CTGAGACATGCTGATCAGCTAGTATGTCTGTAGGATATATGTGGACTTTTACAAACACATATTGAACCTCTTGGGAAGCAAGCATATGAGAGAACCTCATTTTTAAAATGACTTTCTATGAATATTTATAGAATTGAATAAAAAAAATAAACAGTTTTTTTTTTCTTTTGCAAACCTGAAATAATTATACAGAAAAAAACAAACAAACTCAGAAACCCTTAGAGTCATTAATGGGAGGTTTAATAAAAAGAGAAGATCAAACTGTGGCTTAGTAATTTTTTGTATCACTTTTCAATAAAAAAATTTTTTAAAACTACATAATTTTTATTGAGGGGAAGAAGTCAGACACCATCAAGCCAGTATAAAAACAAGTAACTTTATTTCACATTTATAATATTCCTTTCCTGAAATTACCTAAATCTTTTTTTTTTCACATTTCCAAAAACACTTTCATTGTGTGCTTATAGTTCAAATTTTATGCTTACTCAAATGCAGTGTGACTGACGTGATAATTGAGAAACTGATTATAAAAAATAACATTAAAATCCACATTTACCAATTGGGAATTGAAAACAAAGAAGTGTGATAAAGAAAAAATGCTTATTGATCTAAACTCAAAATTTGTATAACTTTCCCCAGGAACTGTTTCACTATATGCTATTAATGAACCTTGTTTATGCTGGAAGTATTCCATCTTTGGCCTTGTGCCTTAGAAACCATTCTTGAGCAGATATTTAAACTGGAGCACACGTGTTCTTTTGTGGTATTGCTTCCACATCTGCCAGCTTTGAACTAAAATTGTAAGCTCTGTTAATAATGCTCCTTTGTGTTTAGTGAAAAAGATGACACTGTCAGTGGTTTTGCTTTTAAAATTTCTTTTTAACTTTCAGTCTTTAGAAAACCTAAATAGTGACACGGTAGATCCAGTTCATTCAAAATGCACAGAAATGGAAACAAATCTGGGTGTTCCTTCTGAAAAACATGAAGATGAGAATGAAGCTATTGAAGAGGAAGAAGTTGAAGAAGGTGAGAATGAAGGTGCTGAAGAGGAAAATGATGAAGGTGAGCACTGTAACCTGTTTGAAATGACTATTACTTTATTTTGGTATCCATTAGGGATTTTTGTGTTACAAAATTAATTATTAGGATCTAAAAACTTTTAAATCTCTTAGTGCTTTGGTCTTTGTAAGACACAATTACTGTTTATAAAGGTAAAGTCATGGTAATCTTGTATCATTTGGTGAATATGGTGATAGGAAACTTCCCAATTTTATATTTTGGTTGTCAAAATCAAAAGATCATTAACAGAACAATCGTTACATTTAAAAGAGTGGAAAAAAGTAAACTTTTGTAACTACTACTATATTGTAAATGATATAGATAGATACATAGTGTCTGTTCTTTGGGAATTTTTATTTAAAACAAGTGATACAGTGTCAGATAGTGAAGTGCACTAATTTTCACATTGTGTATGCTAACTGTATTAAAGAATTTACTGAATGAACCACCTAGTATTGCTATATGATAGTATTCATATGGTAAACTGTAAGGTCTCCTCATAAAGAAGAACTCTCCCTAGAATTAGATTTCATCAGTAATGTGGAAAATTAAACATACACTTTGTAGGTGGATAGCATATGAAGATGTTGAAAATGTGTTTGTTTTCTTGTGTGAAATGCAGACACGATAACTCCAAACCGATTTAGTTTTCTGTTTAGGATTGTTAAAGCTGAGCAGTATAATAATGAATTTTATTCGTTTAGATATGAATTACCTTATTGTTTGTTTTGCTCTTTCTTGGCCACACATGAATACTTCCACTCAAGTGGACAGTGATTATCAGTTGATTAAAACTTACATAGCTTCATTGTACTATATAGTTAGAACTTTGGTCAAAGATTTGATGGGGTAATAACTAAAATCAAGACTTTTTCTGTGGATTTTATTTGTGACTCTAATACAATTTCTGATTACCTTTAATTGAAAGTTGGTTATTTTATAAAATTTGGATTGCTGTATTGCTTGACATCGTTGAGTTTAAATGTTAACTTTTGGAAGTACAGCAAAGTTCACAAGCAGTTTTTGCAGTGCTGGCAAAGGGTGAACCATAGTAAAGTGCTAAGCCTTAGTATTAGGTAGTAAGCAAAATGTTACCTAAAATGTTGACTGGTACCCACAGGATCGAGTTGGTTGAATTTAAAACACTAGAAAACAGTAGACTTTTGTGCCTACGACTGTATTCTTTAAAAGAAGCAAATGCAACAAAGCTTTTCTTTCTTATCTATTGTATTTCTATTTTAACGTGAATGCCCATTTTATTTTATTTTAAGACTCTTCATTACCAGATCCTAATGCAGAGCAAATCATTTGCCTCAAAACTTACTTTGGCCATTCCAGTTTTAAGCCGTGAGTATAATCTCAGTTAATTATACATTTATTATTTTTCTTTATGAAGGAATAAAAGCAAATAATCCATCCATTTAACAGTGATAGCACAAGTTTACTTTAGTTATACATGCTATACTGTAAGTCCTGTAAATGACTACAAAGTTATTTTGTATAATAATATTTATATAAAATTCATTTCTGTGCATTGCTTTTGTAATAAAAAATAGTTTTCCTTTTGGATAGAGAGTTCTGAATAGAAACTGGTTTATTTAATTATTTATTTATTTGAGTTTTCTAGTTAATTTTTTTTTGTTTATTTATATTTAATTTATTTTTTTCTTATATTTTTCAACACCACCACATCAATCAGCAAATTTATTTTTAATTTAACTTCCTTGTTACTAAAGTACTATTTCCCACATCCTTGCCATTATTAGAAACTGACTTGAATACATTAACATCTCTTGGTCCGTTCCTTATCCTTTTATATGGTTTTTAAAAATTTTGCTATAAAATTTACATACAGAGAAATGTGTAATGCATCCATGTAACCTACGCCCTTATCAAAACAGAAAATTACAATCACCCCAGAAAGTTTCTTCATTTGCCTTCTTATGCAATCCTCACCCTAAAACGTTTCTTTTATTCTATGGGATATTTAGTATGAAGCTTAGAATTTATAATTTAGATATATGTAAGAAAATTTATTTCATATACCAATGGAAGCTTCTAGTTGTTCAGTTAGCTTGGATGGGATGTCTTTTAAAGTACAGGGTTTCTGCATTTTTATATTGAAGCGCAACAATGTGAAAAATTCTATTGGAGGAATTAAAAAATTGAATGATATCAACCTATCCCTTGGGTTTCTTATTAGTAAAACAAACAGCATTTTGCTTTTCACCATCTAGAATTCAATGGAAAGTTATTCATTCTGTTTTGGAAGAAAGAAGAGATAATCTTGTTGTCATGGCAACTGGTAAGTTATACTTAAGCAGTTAAACTAATCCTTCACAAACAAACTTAAAGATTTGAAAATGTTTAGTCTTTCATTAGAGTTTTACAATACAATACAAATGGTGTTAAATATAGGAGACAGTATACTGAGAGTGGGTGTTCAAACTTGTGTGTATTAGCTTTTAGGAAAATAGCATAGTACTGATCATTCATACAGGTATATTAGAAGAAATCATAGTGCCAAAGCATTATTTGATTGCTATGAATGCATTATTATTATTTCTAGGATATGGAAAGAGTTTGTGTTTCCAGTATCCGCCTGTTTATGTGGGCAAGATTGGTGTTGTCATTTCTCCTCTTATTTCTTTAATGGAAGACCAAGTGCTCCAACTTGAGTAAGTGATGTTTTCACTGTCATAGTATCATGCTTTTTTCCTTCCATAAATGAAACTTATGATCTATTGTGTATGTTAAAATCTAGTTCTCAAAAACATTTCTGTAAGTGTTGTATTTTTTTCTATTAGTGATACATGATGTCTTAATGAAACAACTTATCTTCTTTCTTAAGTTATTCATAATGCAAGACTTAACAGATAGCTCATTTGCCAGCTTACATTGCATATATCAAAAATTTTTTCTCTTCCTGCTTTTGAGCCTGGCATGAAGTATATATATGGAAGTTTTTTTCAAAAAAAAGCTTTATTTTATTTATGCATATAAGAACTGGGGTACAGTCCAGAAGTGTGGGGAATGAGAGGATTCACCAGAGACAAAGTGGTGAGCAGAACAGATAGAGCCACTGAAATACACTGCTGAGGGGAAGCAGTGGCTGAGACAGGAGAGGTCTGCTGCGTCATGTAAGTTAGTTCCCTGGCTGGGGATCGAACTTGTGTTGTGTGGCTGTGGATAGCATCATTGCTATGACTTAACCCCTTGTACCACCAGGGAGGTCCCTGAAAGTATTTTTTTTTTTATTATGAAAAAAATTTAAACATTTTAACCTGTGCTTACAATATTTTTGAAAACCCCACCTTAACAACTTGTCTTCTAATATGCCCTTTGAAGGAATTTGTTTTTTTCTTCTTACAGAGTGTCCAACATTCCAGCTTGTTTCCTTGGATCAGCACAGTCAAAAGATATTTTAAATGATGTTAAATTGTGAGTAATTTATATGATTTCTAATCACATGTTCAGGTGTTTATGGTGTATGAAAGATTTTGCACACAAATTTTTAGTGAGCGCATGAACAAAATGTCCATAATATAAAAATATGCTCTTTTTAATGGTGCATTTGCTGTCATTTTAAAATCTTTGAAACCAAAAGAAGTTTATTATTTTCTATTCAGGGACAGCAAGATTAGCACTGTAATTATAGATCCATTTGGGTTTTAGAAGTGTAGGAGAAAAAAACTACTTGGAGAATGTAGTTTTTTCATTTTACAAATGCGGAAACTGAGTAACAGAGAAAGTAACTTGCATGAATTTAATTCAATGAATAGGTGACTGAGTAGGGACTGGATTCTGGATCTCTCCCCCTACCAAACCTTTCATGATGTAATTCTTAACAAGAATAACATTTCAGTCACACAAAAAATTAATGTGTGTGCATATATCTATACACACAAACCTAAACCTATCTATGCATAAATATTAATATATATACACATACACATATGCATTCACTGAGTTTTAATAAATATATACAACTATATAATCCAGAGCCATATCAAGATATTAAATACTATTGTCAGGCCAAAAAGTTTCTCCATGCACCTTCCCAGCTATCTTTCATCAAAGTAAACTGCTATTTCTAATTTAAGCTTCTATCTTTAAACTTTCTTCGATTTTTCTGCCATACTTTTTTTTTCCCTGTCCAGGAATTTTACATATATAGTTAACGCAGTAAAAACTCTTTGTGTTAGACTTCTTCATCATGTTTTGAGAATCTTCCATGTTGTTGCTTGTATCATTAGTCTTTTTTTTTTTTTAATGTTGTATTGGTTTGATGTAAGTTTGTTTTTTCATTTCTTTCTTTTTTTTTTTTTTAAAGATTTATTTATTCATGCATACAAGCACTGGGGCACAGGCCAGAGGTGTGGGGGTGGTGAGAGAATCCACCAGATAGAGCAGGATACAGAACAGGCAGATCGACAGAAACACACTGCTGAGGGGAGCAGTGGGCGAGGCAGGAGAGGTCTGCTGCGCCATGCGGGTCCCCTCCCTGGCCGGCGGCAGGGATCGAACTCGTGCTGCAGTGGCCGCGGTTTGCTCCATAGTGCCTTGCCCAACCCACTGCAGCACCAGGGTGGGCCCTGTTTTTTCATTTTCTTAGTGATGGACACTTAATTTGTTTCTAGCTTTGAGTTATTAATGATAAAACTGCTATATGCTTTCTTATAAAATATATTTTTTGAACTTTTTTCTTAATCACTTTTGATCAACTTTTTTGAAAAAAAATTTAAATTTTGGCATATCAAAACCCATGAAATCACAACTACAACCGAGCCCAAGTTTATTCAGACCTTTTATAATTCATTCATCCTGCTTTTCCCTTATTTTCTCTACCTTTCTGACTGTGGTAACTGATCTGCTTTCTATTGTTACAGATTAGTTTGTTTTCTAAAATGGTAACGTATACAGAATTAGTCATGATGTGTTTTTTTTTTTGGTCTGGTTTAAATCACACAGCATAATTATTTTGAAGTTCATATTGTTGCATCTATCAGCAGTTCATTCTTTTTTTGTTGATGAATGGATTCTGGTATATGAATATTCCACAATTTGTTTAATGTCACTGTAATGTTCCTTGTACTCTCAGTACTCCTTATATATGAATTGAAATCAGTGAACTAATATGTGTGGATCTAAATACACAAGTAGAACACTTATTTAATTTTTTGTAAGTGACACAATGTATTATTTTAAAATGTATCTAGTATTAATAATTTTGAGTTGTAATTCATTGGATGATGATTTGCCTTATTGTAGTTTATTTTCTTTATATTTCTTTTTGTTTGTTTTCACAGAGGCAAATATAGGATTATATACCTAACTCCAGAATTCTGTTCCCATAACTTGACGCTACTCCAGCAACTTGAGGCTAATATTGGTAAGTGGTACAATGGGATTTTTATAACTATTTATTGAATTGAATTATCCTTTAAAGTTAACTCCATGAATTGATACTGGATTTCACTTCTCTTAAATTTATTTCTGCTTCCTCCACTTGTCTTTCTCCAAAGTAGCCTGTAATTTTCTGCCACAGGAATTAAGTTCTTGTTTTATAATTATCCTTTTTTGTATATGTTTTCTTCTGCTAGCTTATAAAGTTTTTGAGGGGAAAATGCCATTTTAGTTATTTATATTTTTTTTGGTGCAGTACCTGGTTCATATTAGGCACTTAAATATATTGTTGAATAAATGTTAAATTCTAGGTTCTGTGAAATTATAATTTCCTTTTTTCATTTTCTCAATCTAAATTAGCTCTATATTGCCATTCAAACTTAGAAAAATGTAGATAGATAGCCTCTAACCTTGAAAATTCTGATTTAACATTCGTGGGATAGGGCCTGGTATTTGTAGTTTTTCATTTCTGATGTATAACCAGAGTTGGAAACCATAGACCTTTAATCCTTTGATTGCTTGCCACCCTGAGTAAATTAATTATGAGGAAAAAAATAGGTAGTAAGTTAGAAATCATTTTCTAGACAATATAAGTATAAAGTTAGTAAAAAGCTGATGCCTTTTATTTTAACTTAGTTTTTCACAGGAAAACTTAGTTTTTCCTTCCTGGTGGTTAGCTTAGCTATCCAAGAATTGCAATCTTGTCTTCTATTGCAAATACACCTTGCACTAACCAATCTTAACATTATATGCTTTCATTGTATAATTATTATTAAAATAATTCCAGATAGGTTAAGTTTTCAACATGCAGCTTCTCATTTAGTTGTACTTACATGTAACTAGGAAAATATTTAACATTTTTTAAAAAATGTAATGTTTATATGTTTGTAATATGTGTTAAGTACTATCAAAAGAATGGAGGCAGAAATTAAATACATTTGGTCAAATGCATTATCAAAGAGTTCATGCACCAGCTGTTCTGTTTCCTTGTTTTGTTTCTTTGATGGGGTTAATTAAGTAGTTTAAGAATTTTCTTAGATACTTTTGACAGTACTTTTAATTCTCTTTTCTTTGTACTGGATTAAATTGTGCAGTCATTAGAATAGAACACTGTACATGATGAGCAAAACTGTTCGTCTAGTTGACCTTCAGTGTTGAACAAAAAGGGATAAATTATTTTTGGAATATTTTTCTTTAGCATTTGTTTTCAGGAATTTGCAAAAGACTTGTATAAATAAGTATATTCAGAATTTTTTTTTCTACAGTAGTCTAACATTTAGTTAACCACTTCTTTTAAGATTTATTTATTTATGCATACAAGAGCTGGGGTCATGGTTGGGGGTATGAGAATATTCACCAGCGATAGTAAGGGAGCAGAACAGGTGGATAGACTGAGTTAGTGAGACAGGAGAGGTCTGCTGAGCCATGTGGGTCAGCTCCCTGGCAGGGGACTGAACTTGTGCTGCAGTGGCTGCCCATAGCTTCATAGTGCTGAGACTTAACACTTTGCGCCACTAGAGAGGCCCCTTGTTAACCACTTTTTCTGACAAGTGTTAATATTATTAAGGTAGTATGAGTTTATAACAGAAGCAACAAATATAATTTTGTATGGAGACATGTTGAAACCATGCACTCTTGTAGTTGTCTTTTAACTTTGGAAATTTGACTTGAATGACAGATACACTAAAATGAAATATGTGTGGGACCTGTGCGGACACTTGCACTTTCACATGCAAAATGAAGTTTGGCAAATGCTTACATAAATTGATTGTGTGGGACAATGTTCAGCTTCAATAAAAGGCAGTGAGATCTTTCTTTTTAGGAAGATTTTAAGATGAGGAAACCAAAATCTTTGTTTTACCCTTTGTAATTAAAAAATCTGGGTCATTTAGTTTCTACAGCCACAATAAATATAGTGGTAACTGAATTTTTCACATCTACTCAGTAATAACTAGAGAATTTTGATTCTATTAAAACTGCTTTGCTTCTGTTTAGATTACTTTTTTGCTTTCTACTATGACTATTTAGTTGATAATCTTAGAGAATTGTAATTGTTTATTTGCATGTTTGTCTCCTCTAGAATTATGAGATCCTAGGTGATAGATTGCTTTTTATTCCAACTAAAGTGATTAGGTTAAAGTGGGAATTTGATAATCATATAATAATAATAGTGATGTCTTATTATTGAGCTCTTTTTTTTTATGGCAGGCCCTATCTTAGCATTTTCTATGAATGATTTAATTTAATTTACTGTTCTGAGTAAAAAATGTAGTATGCTTTTATTGTCCACTTTTTACTTATGGGAAACAGACTTGGAAGTTTAAGTGACTTGCTTAAAATAATAGAAATATTAAGTGACACAGCCAGGTCATACATTCAGGTAGTTCTGACTCTAGAACAAATGTTAATCACCACAATAGTTACAGAATGTTATAATATTTAGAATTCAGTACTTATCAGTCTTATTGAAGGGAAAATCATTTTTGTCTTAAGTGTTAATTTGGTAATTGAGAGCAAAGGCACTTCTGTCATTACTTCAGAATATCTGAAGACATATTAATGGATGGTTATACAATAAAGCCCTTTTCTTAAATGCATTGGTTCTGTTTCATTGTAGGGGTGTGGTATGAGGGTAGAGTGGAGGGGGAAAGAAATGTCTTTAGGGAAAGAAAGAACAAATTGTCTTCTTACCTACTGTGTATGTGATTAGATTTAGTTCTTCTCACCATTTTACACATTAGAAAATGTGGATACTATCCTGTCTTCCAAATATTGGCATTTCTGAGAAACTCTGCAATATCGTATGTGATCAATCATGATAGTGGTGCATTTAATCTCAGTAGAAATTGGGAGACATTTTCTGTTTGATAGTTAATCTGTGCAATAAATTGAAGATATTACCAAGGAAAAATAGAGCAGCTTTTTTTTTAGAGTGTTACTGTTGCATATGATTCATTAGTGATAGTTGAGGGCAAAGTAATAGTAATTCATTTCTCTGTAATAATGATGAAAATGAAATCCAAAAAATATGTTGTTTGAATAATATACACACACACACACACATTTCCTTCTTTTCTCTCTATGCCTTTAATCCATACATCTTCCTCTGTTCTCAGTAATGATTTTTTATATGAACAGTATACTTTGATTTGCATTATTCCTCCTGTGTTATTTCTAAGTGAAAAAATCGATACTGATTTAGATGAGTTTATTCTTTCTTTGTGAACTTCAGTTTCCCCATTTTTATATTTTTCTCTTTAATCTAGGTATCACACTTATTGCTGTGGATGAGGCTCACTGTATTTCTGAGTGGGGACATGATTTTAGAAATTCATATAGGACTCTCAGCTCTCTGAAAGCAGCACTACCACTGGTAAGCTTTGCGAAGCACAGTGATTTGAAATGACATTCTTATTTAGGGACTGTATAACATTGGGGGTTGGCCCAAAAGCTGAAGATTTCTCTGTGAAAAGGCAAATAAAGATGTAAACAGGAGAAAGATATTTTTAGAATTCTAGCTTTGGTTTCCTTCTGGTATATAATTTATTGAATTATACTACTAGGCTTTACTAATCAAAACAGTATTGGAATAGAATTGAGAATCCAAAAATAAACCCACAATTATATAGCAATTAATCTATGACAAAAGTGCCAACAGTGTATACTAGAAATAGAAAACTCTCTTGAAAGAATATTGCTGGGAAGACTGGATAGCCACGTGCAAAAAATGAAATTGCTCATGCCATACACAAAAATTAACTCAAAATGGATTAAAGACTTGGATGTATAATCTGAAACAAAAAAATTCATAGAAGAAAACAGTAGCAAAACATTCTACAACATTGACTTCAGGAGTGTTTTTTGGAACTCAACTCTAATGTCAAGGAAAATCAAAGAAAAAATATTTAAAAGGGACTACATGAAAATTAAAAAGCTTTTGTACAGCAAAAGAAACTGTCATTAAAACAAAAAGCTTCCTACTAAATGAGAGAAAATATTTGCACATCATACATCCAATAAGGACTTAATATCCAGGATCCACAAGAACTTAACTCAACAAAAATAAAACAAATAACCCAATCAGAAAATGGGGAAAATTGCTAAATAGTCACTTCTCCAAAGAAGACATACAGATGATCAACAAGCTCATGAAAAATATTCAAAATCATTTATTAGGGTAATGCAAATTAAGGCTATAACAAGATACCACCTATTTCTTTGAGAATGGCATACACACACACAGACAGACACACACACACTACCAGCAAACTTAAAGTGTTAGGGTATGGAGAAAAAAGCACCTTCTTGCACTGCTAGTGGGAATGTAGATGGCAAGGGGGACTTCTCAAAATATTACAAATGGACATACCTTATAACCCAGGAACCCCTTTCCTAGGCAGCTACCCAAAGGATGCAAAAACCTAATTTGAAAGGCTCTATGCACTCCTGTGTTCATTGAAGCTCTAGTTAAAACAGCCAAGTTATGAAAACAGCCTAAGTGTCCTACAACTTAAGGGTGGATTAAAAGGATGTGTGATGATAGAGTAATGCTGAACTATAAAAAAAGATGAACTCTTGCCATTTGTGACAATATGGGTGAAACCGGGGTTTATGCTAAGTGAAGTAAGAAGAAAAAGAAAAACACTTGATGATTTCATTCATATATGGAATATAGAGAAACAAAACAAAGGAACTAAGAAAACTAAACCAAAGCAAATCCTAGAAATATGACTGAAGAATTGAGACTACTAGAGGAGAAGGGAAGGTGGGAGTAAGGAAAAAGGGAAAGCGCCAGTGGTCTTTGGTGAAGGGCTGTGGGTGCTTTGGTTGTACATGTGGTGTGGTGATATGATCTAGGAGATGTAAATCTATTGCCTTGAGTCATGTTCAGTGTTATAAATCAGTGACACCTCAATAAAAAACAAAGATAATTGCTTAAACTGATTTGTGAGGTAGTGTTATTGAAGAGCTATTTTATGAGGATATTGTCATTGTGTCTATAATGGGGCCAAAAAGAATATTTTCAGGAAAGTTTTATTCTTTGATACAGAATAATGATTTGGTAGTAACTTCAGTCCATATTCTCTGATTGTGAAATAATACCTAGTTGGTTATAACTCTTTACTACAATAGGGACAGAAAATTAAATCTAGTTTTATGGGAGGTACGTTGTTATCCTGCTTTAGAATTTCTGAAAGATTACGTTTACATGTTTTTACTTATACCCACTAGTCCACCTGCTGTCTTCTAATTTAATCAATAAATGTGTTAGACTCAAATCAATTAATAACAAATGTTTCATTTTTCTTACATATAGTGTGCCGTAAATAAATTAGCAAAACTGAAAGAGGTTATCCATGTCATTGAGAGATTTGTTTCTAGATGTAGGAAGCCATAAATCAATATATTTTATATAGGAAACAAACAAAAAACCAGTAATTTTGGATAGTTAGATTTCCAGTGAGTGGAAGTATTTATAATTCTCAAATTAGAGATTAATAAAAAATAAGGCATAGCATACTGCTTATTCATAGCAGCACTATTATAATTGTAATAAATGTTAAAAGATAACATGCAGAGATAGTTAATAAGTACGCTTAATAAGATAAGGTAGATTACATTTACATTTCAGATTTAGTATTTTATTTGTGAGTTATAGTTTTGAGAATTAATACTGTGTTTAGAAGGCTGAGAAGCAAATTGAGTTTTTATTTTTCTTTAAAAAATAGTAATTCTTGGGTCTCCCTGGTGGCGCAGTGGGTTAAGCAATGCACTATGAAGCAAACCACAGCCACTGCAGCACGAGTTTGATCCCTGCTGCTGGCCAGGGAGGGGACCCACATGGCGCAGGCAGCCCTCTCCTGCCTGGCCCGCTGCTCCCCTCAGCAGTGTGTTTCAGTCAGTCTGCCTGTTCTGTTCCCGGCTCTGTCTCTGGTGAATCCTCTCACACCCCACAACTCTGGCCTGTACCCCAGTGCTTGTATGCATAAATAAATAAATCTTTAAAAAAAATAGTAAGTCTTAAAATGCATTTTTGATGCTTTACCGTCTGTCACTTTATAAGACAGTAATAGAAATGTTAGGAATTAATGAACGATCTCATTAAAAAAAATCAATTTTACTTCATTCAGGTTCCAATTGTTGCACTCACTGCTACTGCAACTTCTTCAATCAGAACAGATATCATACAGTGCTTAAAACTGAAGGATCCTCATATTACCTGTACTGGTTTTGATCGACCAAACCTGTATTTAGAAGTTGGACGAAAAACAGGAAACATCCTGGAAGATCTGAAGCAATTTCTTGTCAAAAAGACAAGGTGAGAATTTCATGTTTGATAAACTTCAATAACTTATTCCTTCTTTTATTATTTGTTTTACTATTTCTTTCTAAGACATATATGCCATATATTTTTCAGATTCTAGTTAGTTTTGGCTTAAACCAAGTGTGATGTTATGTAATCAAGGCAGTGATTGAGGAAAAGGTTTGAATTTGAAGGCAGAAACTAATTCCATAAAATTTAAACTCTATAATGTTGCTTGATGGGACATATACTCTTAATTGAAAGGTGGACAACAAAAACAAGAGTTTCATCCTTCTAACTAATTCACTAATTGTTTAACTAATCTGAATATTAGGAAATTTTAAAAGTCATGAGACATTTTCTGATCCTGTATATGACTATCTCTGGTGCTCTTCATAAGTGATATATTGATAGTTAAGCCCTTGTAATTTCTCAGTAAGCTTTTTTTTTCATCTTGATAATAATAATATTTATTGTTTAAAGGCATTTTATATGTATGCTGAGAAGCTTCCTCATAACTATTCACTATCTGCTCTGTGAAATGCTTATAATTTTCATGTTATGAAATATGTTTTTATGTCACAATACATTGAAATAATGTTTGTCCTACAAATGAAAACCAATCAAATTCAGGCGTATATAATTAAAGAGCATCATTAATGTTTCCATTTCAGAAAGGAATAAAAAGAAAAGAACATGGATCCTAAGTTAAAAAAACCCTGTAGCAACTCTTGGGGACCTAAATGAGAAATTTACATGTAGGATTTGCTTTAGGCTTGATTATGTTATACTCAGCATAAAACAAGAATGTAATGAATATATTCTCAGTGTTCTGGCTACTCTAGTGACCTCTGAAGTTATTACTCATTATACTTCATTTGCTTCCATCTTAAAGGGTGATTCTTTACTGCTTATTCTAGGCTAATCTCTAGTCACCTCCTTATCTACTTCCATCCACTTATTCTCAGTCTCTCTGGCACTTTCATTAATAATTTTCATTTTTGAAACTGTATTTTTCTTTCAAACTTTTTTTGTGTGTGTGACATTGAGACATTCTATCTCTTAATAGTGTTTTATGTAAATCATCTTTACACTGCTTTTCATGTTAATTCTGCTATTAATACTTTTTAGCCTATTGGACTATTAATCTCTACTATTAGGCCTGTCTTGTTGCATTCTATATACAAATTTCAGATTTATCTTCCTAAAGCACTAAGTTTTGGGATGTTTCTTGTGGCTCCCTCTTTCATGTGGACTAAAAGCCAGACTTCTTAGCCTAACATCTAAGATTTTGATTTTCAATATGGAAGTGGTTTTTCTGAAAGCAAATCAAGAAAGATTTTCTAGCCATTTTCAATGCTCAAAGAAGGATTATGATAGCAGAGAACCATTGAGAGCCTGCTGTCTATATGTTCTAGGCAAACAGAAATTTTCCTCTGAATGAGGAGTGAGATGGAGGACAATGAAGACTTCAGAGTATCGCTTTTTATTTCCATTTCCTTCTGTTCATTTAATTTTGCCACTTGTTTTATCAGTATTCACAATTTCTCCCTATTGAGCTAACGTGTCTTAAATTCTTACCTTGTTTTGTTTTCTATATTCATGATACATTTAGATAGATAAGCTACTGCCACATAATGATTTAGTGGAAATAGATTTTATCCCCTTCAAGAATTGATTATTACTATTATTATTTTACTTTTTGTTTTTAAAATCCTTTGTATTTCTTTTTTAAAATTCCTGTTTAAATAACAGCAATAAAGACACAGAAACCAAAAATGAGGACACAAGGACAGACTGGGGACACCTGGTGGGGAGGGGCGGGGAGGGTTGAGGGAAGATGGGAACACGAGGGACTGAGGTGATGGTGCACTGGTGAGATGGTGATGGGGAATACATGGGGATTACAATTAATGGCAAGTATATGTAAATTTTTAAATATTTTAATAAAAAAAAAAATTCCTGTTTATTTTTTCACAATATAGCATTTTTCCCCTCAAATGTGATCATCATAGTTTTCCCACCATGAAAGTGCTCATCTTCAGGAAATTGCTATGAGGAAAAGACAGTCTGTAGTAATTCACCTGGCAAAATAATTAATTCTTTTGTAGTTGGAATTTTTGCTCCTTTGATTTTTCTGCTCTGTAAGTTTAAATTTGTGAATTTCCCCAAATTTTTAATGTAAAAAGTGAAACATAATCAATATCCATTTGAACAAAGTAGATGCCTACTAAAAAGTAGTTAGTTTTCTTCCAGTTCCTCCAGTGAACAATTTTTTCATATTGGAATTTTTTTTAAAATCAGATTTTTGTACATTAAAAATAATTTGTACTTTTGTCCAGTTATCTACTGTGAGTTTTTGGTATGGAAGCCCATTTGTCACTCTTAAAATTGCTTTAAGAGTTTTAGAATGAAGTTACTTCCTTATTTTTTCCTTTTCCCTTATGTTTTCAATGATTTCTTTTACCATAGTCTCTCTTAAAGATTTTATATACATTTGCTTTTTTAATGTTTCCTTACTATCTCATAGTATAAATATTCATAATGATGAAAATTACATTGTTTTTCACTAATATTTAATATAATGAATACTTATCTGTGATTATATTTTGGTAGATATAAATATTTGTAAATTTGGCAGATGCAGATATTTGTAAAATATATTTCTAAAACTGAAATTGGATCAAAGGGTACATACATTAAAATTTAAATAACTTTTTCTAAATTTAAAACCTCATATTCCCTTTTATATTGGTTAAGGCAGCACAATGAATATACTTATAGAAATGAATAGTGAGGAATTAAATAAATTGGAAATAATTATTACACTTTTAATATTAGGTAGTTTTCTAAGAGACTTTTTAACAGCTATCATTTTCTGTAACATTGCTAGTCACCAGATTACTAGTAAATACTTCTTTTAGTAAGTTCCTTCTCTTTTAGTAGACAGATCTAGTAACTCAACTTTATCATCGTAAGAGAGAATAAAAATAATGTAGTACTCAGCAATCAGAAATGAAAAACTAGACTCATTCATGGGAACATGGATGGATCTGGAGGGGATTATGCTTAGCGAAGCAAGTCAGAAGGCAAAA
>JAGFMF010012143.1:1745353-1760463 GCA_019455555.1 Galemys pyrenaicus | reverse complement strand
GCACTGGTGAGATGGTGATGGGGAATACATGGGGATTACAATTAATGGCAAGTATATGTAAATTTTTAAATATTTTAATAAAAAAAAAAGAAAAAAAATAATGTAGTATAAATTTTACATGTTCTTCTCTGTAAATCACTTTCTTACATAAATTTAGTTGTTAATCTCTACTAG
Source organism: Galemys pyrenaicus (assembly GCA_019455555.1). NCBI lineage: Eukaryota > Metazoa > Chordata > Mammalia > Eulipotyphla > Talpidae > Galemys > Galemys pyrenaicus. The sequence continues at coordinate 1,760,289 of JAGFMF010012143.1, read as the reverse complement.
TGTTTTGCATTTCTAAGAAGTATAGAATCAATAACCTAAGTTTTTATGAAGGCTTCTTCTTAAACAAATAAACTGGCTTTAATTTGAATCGAAACTGAGTTAGTGTTTTGGGGTTTAACACAAGTTATTTCCACATTTGAAATTTCCATGATGTTTTAGAGATTTATATAGGTAAATATATCATTGGTTTCTATGTGCTTTCTGCCTTTTTCTTCTACTAAATGGAAAATTAAGCTGATATTTGAGTTTAAATAAAATAAAAATTTAATAAAGGGAAAATTAAGATAAAATCCAAACTGGACTGAATGGAACAAATGCATATGTTTGTTTTTCTTTTTATCTTTCTGTAGTTCTTGGGAATTTGAAGGTCCGATTATCATCTATTGTCCTTCCAGAAAAATGACAGAACAAGTTACAGCTGAACTTAGGAAACTGAAGTTAGCCTGTGGAACATACCATGCAGGCATGAATATTAACTCACGGAAAGAGATTCATCATAAATTCATGAGAGATGAAATTCAGGTGTGAAACTTAATTAATATTAACTTATTTAATATTCTCTGTTCCCCGTATTGGAAATGGTTATTTCTTTAATATTTATTTATCAAATCTTCATTGAAGATTTCTCTTTGTGTTGGGTACTAGTATAAAAACATCTATTCTGTCTTTTTTTGGGGGACTGTGATTAGCTATCATAGTCCCCTAGAATAAAGATTTTTGTCTAATTTCTTAAATGCTTATATTTTTAATCTATTATCTCAGGATCTCAAAACAATTAATGTTTGGCTCATTAACTGACCAATGGTTTCATTTATCTTGATGTATAACTAATTATTCTTTTAAGTAGAAACATCTCCCAAAGACTTCAGAGAATACAAACCTTATTTATGTCATATAATGTGAAGTTTGCTAGATGCTGCTGGGCTTTTTGCTCACACACAACTTTATTGAAACATTAATGTTTTGATCACTAATTATACCTAATTCTAGAATGGTATATGTATGTATGTGTGCTGCTATATTTTCCCTTTCTATAGCGGGATGTCACAAATTTTTATCCACCTTATGGAAATTAACAAATTGATAATGATTGTGTCACTTAGACTGACATCAGGTATTCTGTTGTATCTGACAGCTGACCCAGTGGACCTGTCTTTTTGACATTTTAAATAAATCAAAAGCTTCACCTTTCATTGAAGGTTCACTTTTATTGAGGGCTCTCAAACACTTTCTCTATAGGTTAGTCCAGTGTTCTTAGAATTGATAACTTGCCATTGAGTGTTTATTGAGTGTGTGCTGAATGCATACATGTCAGAATTCTTTATTCACTATTCTTTTTTACATTATTCTGTCTTTATACTTTAATATGGGTCTAAAAGTAGAGCTGATCTCCCAAACTCTTGAGTAATGCTTCAAACCTTTTATATTTTATATTTTTGTAAAAAAATTTTTTCCAAAGTCAAATCTAAATATATGCAGATATAATTTACCTTTTTAGTATGTGTCCATTCTTTCAATCCTTTTAGATTTATGTCATTTTGTAATTGCTATTTTCAAGATGACTTGAATCTCTTTACTTTTTGGAATGAGGTTGTGAATAAATTATTTTATAAAATATCTTTATTATAACCTGAGAGTTTAGGTCCTCCCTGTTGGTGCAACGGGTTAAGTCTCAGCACTATGAAGCTGTCAGCAGTTACTGCAGAGTTTGATTCCTGGACAGTGAGCTAACCCACATGGCGCAGCATACTTCTCCAGTCTCGCCTGCTGCTCTACTCAGCAGTGTATTTTAGTCAGTCTGCCTGTTCTGTTCCCCACTCTGTCTCTGGTGAATACGCCCAAAACCTCAGGCTTATATCCTAGCTCTTGTATGCATAAATAAAATAAATCTTTAAAATAGAAAAGGATATTTTGAAAGTCATGTTTATAGGATAGTTGGATCTCATCTAAAAATAATGTCATTGATGAAATTTAGATATTGAAAGTTCTCAACACATCCACTCTTCCACACATTGGTAGTGATGTGATGTAATGGATGTATTCACTAAGCATTTTGTGGTAATTATATTTATATATGTATCATCATAGTATATATCTCAAACTTATATACCATGGATGGAGCTAGAAAGGATTATGCTCAGTGAAATAAGCCAGGAGGAAAAAGAAAAATATTGGATGGTTTTACTTATAGGAGAAATACAGGGGAAGCAAATAAGGGATCAGGAAAAAAAAAAAAGCAAAAAGGCAAAACTGGCAGGCAACTATAAATCAGAGGCATTCTCTGGAAATAGGGGAGGGAGAGGCATTGAAACAGAGCAGAAAGAATACAAGAAACTGTGGTGATGGTTCATGGGGGTCTTGGTGGTGGGAATTTTATGGAGATTATACCTGAAAGTAGAAATCAAACTTTTACAAAAATGAACAGTGATGTAAAAGTATATAAATAAATTTTAAAGATTATTTGAAAAATAAAGATTTGCTAATCTGTTAATCTAAAGAAACCTATACAATGTTATATGTCATTTATATTTCATAGAATTAAGTTGTTTAATCACTCTTAAATATAGTAAATTTGCATTATCTTATTCATTCAAAGCTTTTACTTAATACTATTTCCATTCCTATATTTACCTTTCACTTACCTTTTCTCATATATTTATTTATTCAGCATTTTTGAAATTGTTTTTTGCTACTTTTTATCCATTCAAAAACATTTTTTCAAATGTCACTTAAATTTTTATGAATTGTACATGCATATAAAGACTTAAAACTCAAATTGTTAGTCTGTAGGGCTCACAAAGAAAAGCATCAGTCCCTCATTCCTTCCTCACTTTTATTTGCCACTCCCAACTCTAGTTTTTTGCCACTGTATTTTGCAGTAGTTTGCTTATATGCTATTACTTAGCTTCTTATTTATTTGTTTGCTAGTTTTTGGGCATTTTATTGATTCTCCAGTATGAAAGATGAAAGATTATCTTTCCTTCCTGACCTATTTTTTACTCTATCTAGACACTTCTAAGCCCCTTTGGGAAATCCATTATTAATATAATTTTGGATAGATTGTAATATGTGTGTTTAGATCATGTATGTTTATCGTTATTAAATACTTTCAATTTCTAAGCCATGTAGTATATTTTAAAGTTACTTTTTTAAAATACTTTTTGTATTTTTATTGTTAATACTTGAAGAAAAAGTTTCATTTTTTGGTGTGCTTATCACCAGTTCTTCCAAAGTCTCCTCCAGTCTTTTAAATCACATCTCATTACATTCATACATATTAGCTATTCTGCCAGTTTTATCCTTTTAGAGATTCAGAAATAAATTCATGTTATATTCTACCATCTTTAATGAGAAACTTCATTTTAGAATAATACTATAAAAATTAAGCTACTGCGTGATTAGATAAGGACTCTTGAAATTTCATACTACAAGTATCATTTAATATAATTAATACTCTAAGAGCCTCTTTTGTGTCTTAAGTCATAGATATTTGGAGAAACCACTTTATGAGTAACTTTTTATACAGAATCCTATTTTATGGTCATGAAGCTTCATCTGTAAATTGGGCAGATAATCTTTTAATGTGTTAAGTGATTGATTGAAATTATATTGAATTCAGTTTTATGTCAGGGATTTTAGTTCATGAGATAATTATTCTTATTATACCAAGAGATATAAATGTAAGGTTTTAGTTCTCCTGAATAGTTAACAAACTATATTGTTATTTATTCTCAGTGCATCATAGCTACCATAGCTTTTGGAATGGGCATAAATAAAGCTGACATTCGCAGAGTCATTCATTATGGTGCTCCTAAGGAAATGGAATCATATTATCAGGAGATTGGTAGAGCTGGCCGTGATGGACTTCAAAGTTTTTGTCATGTATTATGGACTCCAGCAGACATTAATTTAAATAGGTAAAGACACTTATTGCTTTCACACTTGTAGATTTCTCTTTTTTTAGATATAAACTTTAAGAAATTTGAGATAACATGCACATTTTCAAGTAATGTGGATATAAAAGCACTTAAAGCCCAACCAAAACCAGTGACATCTAAGATATTTGTGGTTTTGTTGCCACCTAGAGGAGATTACTTAATTTCATCCACTTTTCATTTATTTTGAAGGATTAGCTAAATCAGGGCTAAAGCAGGAATGTACCAAAGCACCTATGGACTCTTTCCTGAGAGTGTATATAAATGAGGTGTTATTTCTTTGCAGGGCCCCTCAAGTTTTAATATGACATCAGTCATAGTTACTTCAGATACTATTTATTTTGTTACCGGTTCTTTCTTCCCTTGCCTCTTTCAAATGACTTCTACCAATATTTATATTTGATGCTCTCTACCATTTGTTACTTTTGTTAATTATGTGAGAACATGCTAGATCTGACCTTATGTGAATAATTTTGTTGCACTATAATGATTGACTGGATGAAAATACTATTTTTAGTGTTTAAATACAGGAAACTGTAAACCATTTTACTTAAATGCTAAATGGGTAAGTTGTTGGCAGTTAAGTTCTGCAAAATTTATATTGGAAAAGAAAAATTCATCTTGCAAAAATTTAAGGGATAGGGCTCAGCAACTATTTTCCTCATCTATAAGAGAGAAAACTCTTAGCAAAAAACTTATGTGGTAACTGATGGGCCTGCCCAGATTAAGTGTTTTTAAAGTGCCCCTTTATATAGCTGAATAAATTGAGCCCTTGAATCAGGATATTAATTAAAATGATGAAAATGCCTGTCCAATACTGTTTTATTTTTATTCATCATTTTACAAAATTTTTTTAGTAACCACTGTGCTCCAGATATGCTGTGTGCTGGGTAAATAAAATCACTTATGGTACTTGTTTTAATAGGACTATAGTATAGTCATGGGAATGGCACATCTTAATCAGAATGATAAAATTATGGGTAAATAAGGTTAATTTTACTGTTCTCATTTTTGTATTTAAAAATTTCAGTAATTAAGACTTAAAAAAGGTCATGCAAATATGTATATGAAAGAACATTACATTGAGTTAATGAAAGTGATAATGGAGTGTGCTGTCTAGCAAGTTAGAAAGGTCAGTTAAGGCTTCCTTGAGGAAGTGATGATTGAATTGAGATTTGAAACAAGAATGAAGTACTCATTAAGTTAAAGTATTTACTATAGTTGTAAGCCTTTCTTTATAAGAGTACTCTAGTTTTTGTCTGTTAACATAAAGTCAATAAAACTATACTACTGTTACTTTCCTTTTGACTCTAGAGTCTTTGTCAAGCTTTTTATAAATTAGTTTACAGTTTAGGATAGAGCACAACTCTTCATGCTGCTATTAAATTTGGGATTGTATCAGACATAAATCAAATCTTACCATTCTGCTTTTATTTATCCATTATGCTAAAGGTACTGAAGGCTTAATATCAAAGTTTTAGGCTTTGCAGTATTCATCAAAAGATATAATTTCTGTTTATCTGGGTTTTAGAGATATTTTAAATGATCATATCATTAAGATTCAACAGGAGGTAACAGTGATCACAATCAAAAAGTGGTGTCAGAAGACCCATGCTTGAATCTTTAGTATAAGTAGCTCTCTGCATCTGTCTGAAGGGAAATAAACCTGTAAGTTAATCAGGATAAAAAAGATTTGAGTAAGGATGGAGGATATTTGTGTCTTGTCCTATGACAGAGCACCTCTATTAGAATAAACGGAGTTTTAGAATAAGTGAAGTTGCTGATTCCCAACTGATAATAAACAATAAACTTGTAATAAAAAAATTTTAGTCTCTCTGCTAGCGACCTATGACTGTGAGAAGAAAGTTGTCCAATCATCAGTATAAGTACAGTGCAGAAACCATACCATCAGCAGACTCAAAGTGTCTGTGTGTGTTATTATTTCAAGCAGTCAAACCTAATAGTTGTCATTTTAAGGATATAATTTGTATAATAACTGCAATTTAGTACATCCCTTTAGAATCTTTCTTCTTTTTCACCTTGTTTTTATTCTGCCAACTGTTACAGTTTTAACACATTTATTAGTCCCAGAAGAATAAATATTTGTTTGATTTGCTGCTAGAGACTTGAAATTTTATTTCCCTAAATTTGTTATTGACACTGATGAGGTCTATTAAATATGGGTCTTCTGCACCAAATAGGAGAGAGGATGTTGTTCATAGAGTATAAGTATTTGTTTTCTCTGCCTTGAGAAGCTGAGCTAAGCAAATAAAGAAAATTAGCAAAAAAAGGGAACTATCAGTAATTTTAGCCTATGTTCTAGGAAGCATTTTTGTCCCATGAAATTAGATGGTTGAGATAGGAACTAGAGTCAACAGTTGGAAGAGATTGAGGAAAATTAGATGCAGGAGTGTGGTGATTGGTAGCATCAAATGATAAAAATGTTTTTGAGTAAGAACGCATTTGTGTCAGTTACTGTAAAAAAAAAAAATTCCATGTTTGTAGCATCTTTGAGAATTGTATAGAAGTATTTTTATTAGTCAGGAAGTTAGATAGTAAAAATATTAGTGAATGAGGTATATTTTGATGAGGTTCAGTATATTATCACTTAGAACTTGCAGGAATCATTGTTTTCTTTTGATGTATCTGGAAACTATTTGTATCAGACTTCTATTTATTCTTGAAAAGACATACAAAACTATTTGGGAGATTGACAGCATCTGATACCTGGCATTCATGTAATTTCTTTACAAAGTTAGAATTAACTGGATAAGTTAACATGTTAATGGCTTAAAAACAAACATGTCTTAAGTGTTATTTAACATTTTAAATAAATTTAGTATTATGAAAAAATCAGTAATAATTATGTGGAAGGAACTTAAATCTTATACTTTACTGGTATGCCATAATAAAAAACTTTACATAATGCCCCATAATACAGAATTTCAGAGGACTGAATTGTCCTTTGAAGAGTTAATATGAATGAAGTCTTATATTTGGTTTATGAATCTCTTTCAACATTCCTTACATAGATGTTCCTAGTTTATCATATAAAACAAATTAAAATAATCTTTTATTGTGAAAAAGTAAAAATTCATATATAGTAGGAAAAGCACCCAAAAATGTGGTGCATGTAAAATCAAAATGAAACACTTTAGGGTTTATAATAATTTTTTATAGCAACTGAAAAACTGATGCTTGGACATAGGTAGACTTCTTTTCAAAGTAATCTGAAAAATCAAAAAAATGTTTGCCTCTTATGGAGAGCATTGACTGGGAAGGACAAAATAGCTTTATGGAATGAAAGAAGTATTATCTTGATAAGGGCGTGGATGTTATTAGGTTATAAAAAATAAACAGTAATAAATGAAAAGTAACAAAATTGCTAAGATAATTTTATGAATTTCTGTAATATTTCTAATTGATAGACACCGCCTTGGTGAGATACACAATGAAAAGTTTCGATTGTACAAACTAAAGATGATGATGATGATGGAAAAATATCTTCATTCTGGGAGGTGTAGGCGACGGTATGTATAATGTATTTTATATCAACTAGTGATGTAGATTTAGAATGGTCATCTTTTAAGAGAAGAGTTTTGCTAAATAATTTGAAGTATTTAGAAACGATATTTTGTTGGTATTACACATGTGCTGAATTTTTAATGTAACTTGTGTGTTAGTAAAATAAAGAGAAATAATGAGGTCTCAAGTGAATCAATTAATAATGATTTTATCTCATTATTTTAAAAATTAATTTAACATATGTATTTTTGTTCTTTTATTTAATTTAAAATTTTCTCTTGGGTAGAATCATCTTGTCTCATTTTGAAGATAAACAACTCCGAAAGGCCTCCTTGGGTATATTGGGAACTGAAAAATGCTGTGATAATTGCAGGTTCAGGTAAAGATTTCTTTTATAATGGACATTCTAAAATCCTGTTTCTTTTCCTTTTAATTTAATTTTTATGTATTAAATGTTTTTAAATCACAACAATGGATTTACTTTTTTAAATGGAAGACAAAGCAAACAATACAGTATTTTGCTTTTATAAATAGGTAAACCAGTAAAATATTAGACCTAAATCTAAACACTTCAGTAGTTACACAAATGTAAATGGTTTAAAAAAAAAAAGACAAAAACCTTTAAAGGTATAAATTGTCAGAATTGTTTTAAAAATATGATCCAAGTATATGCTGTCCACAAGAAATATACTATAGGCATAATTAATAGGTTAGAAGTAAAAGGGTAAAAACTACCTTGAAAATATTAGTCAATAGAAAACTGGACTTGTTATTTTAATCTCAGACAATGGAAACATTGGAGAAAGAATATTGCCGGTGATAAAGGATACTGTATGATGATAAAAGGATCCACTTACAAATGTATAAGTGTTCTGTAGAGAAGGCCACAGACATATATGTATATGCACATATGTATACAAACAGTCATTATAGGGAAGGGACTAATTTTTAGGAATTGGTTCATATGGCTGTGGGGGCTAGCAAGGCTAAAATGTGTAGGACAAGCTGGCAGGAAAGTTGGACAGGATTTCTGTTATAGCCCTGGGTCACAAGCTCACACTGCTCTTTTAGGGCTTCATGTGATTAGAAGTGACTCACCAATATTAAGGGTGATCTTCTTTATTTAAAGTCAATTGATTATAAATGTTAATCCCATCTACAAATTTAGAGTAATACCTACATAAATGTTTGATCAAACAACTGGGGACCATAGCCTAGACAAGTTGACATACAAAATCAACTATCATATCCAAGAACACATAATCCTAGACGTGTATATATTTAACAGAGAACTGACTTAATTGAAAGGAGAAATAGAAAAATGCAAAATTACAGTTGGTGGCCTTAATTAATTCTGTTAGTAATTAATAAAACTAGTAGATAGAAAGTCAGTGACTTTTATAGTAACCTCTGTACAACAGCATCATGCAGGGTTCTACTCCATCTTCAGTTGCAGATAGTACTGTAGTAGCATAAACCATTTTCTCAGTCATAAAACACATTTTAACAAATTTAAAAGAATTGTATTCATGTAGAGGATATTTTCTAACTACTATGGAATTAAGCTAGAAATCAACAATATAAAGATTATAGGAAGGTCTCCAAACACATAGAAATTAAATAACATACTACTAAATAATCCTTGAGTCAAGGAGCAAGTTTCAAGGTAAATCAGAAAATGTTTGGAACTGACTGAAATGAAAATGAATAGGATGCTGCCAGAAATACTGAGAGGGAAATTTAAAGCATTGAAACGTACAACAGAAGAAAGATTTCAAGACATGTTGGGTTTCCATCATAAGAAACAAGTATCTAAGAGCAAAATAGACTAAAAAGAACCAGAAGTAAAGGAATAATAAAGATAGGAGCAAAATCAATGAAATTGAAGACAGAAAAACCAAATGGTTTCAATGACAAGTTCTACCAATTACTTAAAAGAGGAAATAACAGAGCCTCCCTGGTGGTGCAGTGGGTTAAGCAATGCACTATGAAGCTAACTGTAGCCACTGCAGCACGAGTTCAATCCCTGCATCGAACCAGGGAAGGGACCCACATGGCATAGCAGACCTCTCCTGCCTGGCCCCCTGCTCCCCTCAGCAGGGTGTTTCAGTCAATCTGCCTGTTCTGCTCCCCACTCTGTCTCTGGTGAATCCTCTCACCTCCCTGGACTCTGGCTTGTACCCCAGCTCCTGTATGCATAAATAAATAAATCTTTTTTTTTTTTTTTAAAAAAAGAGGAAATAACACCATTCTATAATATGATTCCATTTATATATTTCCTCAGACGTAGTAATATACTATGTGTTGAAAAAGATCAGTGTTTGCCTCGTAGGAGGGGACGACAAGCTTATAAATTAATGGCACAGGGAGTATTTTTTTTTCATTTCTTAGTGTTTTGTGTTATTTTATTTTAAATTAATTTCCTACATCCTTGTTAATTTTTGGCAGAATGTGATTTCTCCCCTCAGGTGTAGTCTCCATAGTTTTACCACCACACCACAGTCCTTTGTCTTTTACCAGTGAAACTATTTGGCCATGATGAATGTGTTGTGTGTCCTGATTGTGGTTACATGAAGCAATGCATATGACTTAGTGTGTGCTAAGATATGTAGATCTCCATACGTGCATACATAGTCAATTGAATTGTATTAATTGAAATAAAATAAAAACATTATATTTTATTGTGTTAGCTATATTCTTTGATGTGGCCACTGTATTAACAGAAGAAATATTTTTAGGAATGGAATGTTCTGTGCACCTTAAAATAAAAACATCTTACAAATGTATAAAACAAAAATTGACAGAATCGGAAAAAGTCAACAAATTCATGATAAAAATGGGAGATTTTAATATAATTTTTAGGAATTGGTATGTTAAGCTCCCAATTAGTCATAGAAAATATATAAATTGCATTTATATGATATTTGCTATAGAAGTTCTTTATTCTAGTCCTTTTCTAGTTTATTATTCGGTTAGCAGCAGAAAATTTGCTCACTATTGTAACAAGCTTGATTTATCTGACTGATAGTATACAGAACCCTGTTCCAAACAGAGATTTCTCTCAAATATTTTTGCCTCACGACCCACATAGCAAATGATAATACTTGCAAAACATGCTAGGCTAATTGAGTTAGGTTTCTGTCCAGAATCCTAAGGTCTGAAGTAACTAACCTTTCAGCACATCCATAATCCATTTGCAACATGCTGACTGGGAAACATGTTAGAAAATATACTTTTCGAGCATACATAGGTGGGATTTTTATAAAAATTGTCTATGTAGTAAAGCAAGACTAGGCAAACTGGAGACTCTGGACCTATCCACTCGCCCTTTGTTTTTTTGAAAATAAAGTTTTCTTGGAACACAAACATGCCCATTTGTTTATGTACTATCTGTGGCTATTTTTGCAGAGATAAACTGTGTTGTTGCTGGTCCACAAAACCTAAATGATTTACTCTTGGGCCCTTTATAGAAAGTATTCATATCCTGTACTAGACTTTGTTGCATCTCAAAAGTTTTCAGTGATTTGGTATCACACGCACCACATCTCCTCACCAGAATGCAATTAAGTTAGGTATATAAGAGGATAGACAAAAAAAACACCTAATTTCTTTGGAAATTAAAAATAACAAAATAACTCATAATCAAAGAAAAAATCAAACTGGAAATTGAAACATTTTTAGAACTTAGTCATAATTACACTAATGTATACTGTATGGTGATGGTAGTACTTCAAGGGAATTTGATAGCTTTATAAAAGAAAACTAGTGAGCTAAGTATCCTACAGAAGTGAGAAAAGGAGAATAAACCTAAAAAGTCATCTTTCCCCCCCAAAAGTAAGCAATTTATTGCATAAGAGATTTGGTTTTTAAATAAAATATTTTTTTATAACAACCTTTTCTTCCACTAACACAAAAATAAATATTCATCAAATGGAGATTTTTGAACTGTAATCTTCCACTTTCACCTGTTTTTACCTTTTCCTCTTCTGTCTGTGAGCCAAGGTACCTAGGGCAGTAGGAACAGAAGTTCTAGGGCAGTAAGAGTGAGACCTAGCAGCATAACAATCTGTGATGTTGTATTATAGTTTATATTTCATATTTTAGATGCTTCACATGCTTTTGACTATAATGAACTTTATTTGTAGCTTCTAAAGCAGTTACAGCATTTGAGATATTTTGTTACTTAATTGTTACACTAAGTCTTTTTCTTTTCTGAGGTTGAATGTCTTAGCTAAACTTTCTTAACATATTGTTATTTTTATTTAGATTGGATCATTGCATTTTAATTGATGACTCAGAAAATACACTGCAGGACTTCGGTCCACAAGCTTTCCAGCTATTATCTGCTGTGAACATCTTAGGAGAGAAGTTTGGAATTGGGCTTCCAATTTTATTTCTCCTAGGATCTGTAAGTATGTCTGAATCACCTTCATAATTCTTCTTTTATTCTTATTTTTTTTCTTTGGAGGTTTCTTCTATTACAATTTTAATTTTCACTTTAAATGAGTTACTAGAAGCTCAGAGAGACAAATTTAGTTCTAGTTAAGCAGTATTTTCATTAATTTTGATAAAATGTGTATGTGTTACACGAACTGCTATTTTCCTGTTCCAAGCTGATCATCTCAGCATCTCAGTCTGGAAGCTTTGCATTAATTTGTTACATTGCTGTTGAATAATCCCTAGAGTAGTCTTTCCTAGGACAATTAAGAAAAGTTAACTTTTCATTTGTTAAAAGAATGGCAAGGTAAATTTGTTTTTTGGTGCCCTGCAAAGTAGTGAATTCTTTGAGCAAGTGTTTAATTTCAGTGATTATTTATAAACATCTAAATTCAGTGACAATATTTGCACTGTTTTTCTTTCCTTCTATTCTGTTCCAAGAAAGTTTTTCCTTTGCTTCATTAATGAATAGTCAATTTAACTGTATTTTTTTGAGACACTAGTTTGTCTGCTTTATGCAAGTACAAATATACATAAGTCATGACTCTAAAGTCAGAGAGCTTTTTCTGTAGTGATTTTTCATGAATATGATGTTTATTCTGATCTACAGGTCTAGAAAGCAAAGCTAAGTATTATATATTGATATTAGTCAAATACATTAAGACTGGCAGATAGACTTCTGGGCAAATATGTGCATATACTAAAAATATACTTAAAAGTAGTGATTAAAATTCCTACTTATATGTGGAATTTTAAAAATAATTAAGGTAAGCATTTGTTAAATACTTGAATATTTCATGTATATTTCTTGAGTATTTTGTTTAGAAAGGGACATAATTAGTTTTGACTTTTGAAATATTTTTTGAGTACTTTTTGAACTATTTGATTGAAATACATTGAAAACTTGTAAACTTCAACTATTAATGTTTCTAGAACTGAAGTGAGTTAAAATTTTTTAAGAAAACAAGTTTTATTAGAAATATAATAATAGAAATGTTGTCTACATACTTGGTTTTAGTTGCTATGACTGTTACTATATTTTTTTATAAAAAAATTTAAATTGCAAAGGGAAGATTAAGTATAATTCAGATATATGAAAATTTCTATTTCTGTGATCTTCAAAACCTTTGTATCCCAGTTGAAAGTATAATTTATAAAAATTATCTTTGTTTTAATTTGGTATTATCCAGCAGTATCCAGTATCAGCAAATAAGTTTAAGTGGGCTCCTAGACAAACTTGAACTGGTCACAAGAGGGATCAGATTTCACTTATTATTTGAAAACCACGTTAGACTGCTCATGTCAGACAGTCTCTTTGGGAAGTCCTCAAATTAAGAGATTTATTTGTGAAATTTTATACTACCCTTGCTCAGTAAAGGTGTAAAATTTTTAAAAAATTATCATTTAACAAAAATTTGTAGACTTTAACCCCAGTGAATATAAGGCAAGCCTTCATTTCCCCCTCTTTATGGTGATCTGGTATCTACGGGGATGTTGCTTTAAAAATCATAGTTGTAATTCTTTTGGGAATGTAGTAAATCATCCACCTTGACTAACTTAGGAAAAATTAATATCTTTGTGGATAAATAAGTGTTTTAAACAGAGAACTCTTCAAGTTTATTTAAAGAGATAATATTTGTATTTATATAACAAATATATTTTCAGCAGATATGATTCTCTTTTCTTATGCAGGATTTTTCTTATTAGCATAAATGATTATATAGCTAATCCAGGTGGTTGTGACTGGAGTTCACAATTTTGTTTATAAGTTCAAGTTTAGTTAGAATTAAATAGAAATGTTGCCTGAGGAACTTTAAGCTGTCCACATAAAAATCTTTTAAGACACTGTGTGAACATGTGCTCTTCTGCAATAAATTAGAAAACAGAATAGTCACTAATTTGCATAGTCAGGAGACTAAGTGAAATTTCTTCCTTCACTAAATTACTAAGTCTTATCATGACTGCATAATTAATTAGATAACACTTTTGATAAAAGGTGGTTTGATAATAGGCAGCCATTGGGAAACTATTGGTAATTTGCTCTTTATAATTTTGAAATTATCTAACAGGGTTATCCTTTTAATTTTCTGAACAAGCGATTTCATAATTGAAATAAATTCATAGAGCTAATTGTTACTTTATCTTTTGGTTTTATTTTGCACATAGAATAACTGCTCTAGAAACAACTTTCTTAAGCCCTGAGGTGGCAGTTGTGGTCTTTCTTGGTGTAAAGGAAGTTGAGTGGGAAAGAGGCAAGAGAAAAAAAAAAAAGTTAAAGTGTAAATATAAGCTATGAGCTTATTTTGTATTTTAAGAACATAGGGCTTTAAAACTTCTCAAGTTAAAATTTATAACTTTTTTTTACTATTTATTAAACATTTACTTTTGTGTAAATTACTATTAATTTTGTGGGAAATCCACAACTGGATTAGATGAGACTTCATATATAGTATCAAAGTGTTAATTTGGGAAGAAAGAATTAGGAGACCTCTGAGTAGATACAAAGTATTACTTAAGTTCTGAAGAGATTGCTCTTAATGCTGGGAAATTAGACAAGTCTTTGTGAAAATATCACTGGAACTTTCTGTTTTGTGGGCAGTATTATACATTTTGGCTTTCAGAGTTAGAATGGGGGAAGAACGGTGAAGGAGAATGTGCCATCCCAGCAGAATTACCACATAAAGCAATTGTGATTTTTTAAAGTAGGTACTTCCAGAAAGGGCAAGTTTGTTCATTTTCTTTAACAGGTAGTGATGCTTTGAGTCACGTACTCTGGCCAGTCAGGTCTTTATTCTAACACTTAACCCTTCAAGTATTAGGTATCCACAATTCTTGATAGATCTGTTTGGTATCCCTTACTTTTCCAACCTGATTTTTTTATTAATATAATTTTTAAAAAATTTACATGTATTTGACATCAATTGTAATCCCCATGTATTTCCCATCACCGTAACACCAGTGCACCATCACCTCAGTCCCCCGTGCTCCCATCTGCCCTCAACCCTTCCCCTCTTCCCTCCCCACCAAGTGTCCCCAGTT
>JAGFMF010012143.1:1714933-1735824 GCA_019455555.1 Galemys pyrenaicus | reverse complement strand
CAGGGTTCCTTTTTCTCCACATCCTCGCCAGCATTTGACATTGTTGGTTTTTTCAATGTGTGCCATTCTTACCGGTGTGAGATGGTACCTCATTGTGGTTAAAGACCCTTTTCAACTTCCATGTACTGAATTACAATGTTGCTTCTGCTTTGTAACTTCCTTGATTCCCCGAATCTGTTTGGAAATTCTTGAATATTTTGCTTACTACTGTTTTTATGCATGAAGTCTTCCATGTCCTCATCACCAAAGTCATTCTCTCTGGAATTCATGAAAAACTTTTTTTAAAAAAAAAGATTATTTATGCACCAATAACTGGGGTATAGGCCAGAGGTGTGGGGCGGTGTGTGTGTGTGTGTGTGTGAGAGAGAGAGAGAGAGAGAGAGAGAGAGAGAGAGAGAGGATTCACCAGAGACAGAGTGGGGAACAGAGAGAGAGTGAGAGAGACAGAGGAGAGAGACAGAGAGAGGGAGACAGAGAGAGAGAGACAGAGAGAGAGGATTCACCAGAGACAGAGTGGGGAACAGAAAAGGAAGACTGACTGAAATACACTGCTGAGGGGAGCAACGAGCGAGACCGGAGAGGTCTGCTGTACCATGTGGGTCAGCTCCCAGGCTAGGGATGAATTCATAGTGCAGTGGCTATGGATGCTTCATAATACTGTGCTTATTAACTCCCTTCCACCACCAGGGAGGGTCCCATAAAAGACTTTTAAGTGAAATTCTAAGGTGACACCCAAGGTTTTATTTAATTTATTGTTATTAGAGGTATACATGTGATGTATCTTCTAGATTTTAAACTCTGAATAACAATATACTGTACCTCTCCTTTCTTGTGGTCAATAGATATTTTAGAAGAAATTATTTCCAAAGATAGTTATTGGTAATAATATTTGTCTTTTGTTTCCTTTTAAAAGATTAGCACTAGGGCCTCCCCGGTGGCGCAGTGGGTTAAGCAACACACTATGAAGCAAACCGCAGCCACTGCAGCACGAGTTCGATCCCTGCTGCCGGCCAGGGAGGGGACCCACATGGCGCAGCAGACCTCCTGCTGTGCCCGCTGCTCCCCTCAGCAGTGTACTTCCGTTGATCTGCCTGTTCTGCTCCTGCTCTCTGTGGTGAATCCTCTCACCCCCCACACTTCTGGCCTGTACCCCCAGTGCTTGTATGCATAAATAAATAAATCTTTAAAAAAAAAAAAAAGATTAGCACTAAATTTTCTCCAAAAGATTTTACTTTAGTCAAGAATATTGGAATGATACTATCTATGTTGAGCTTATATCTTTTAAAAAAAAATTTATTTTATTTATTTATGCATGCAGAGAGAAGGTGTAGGCCAGAGGTGTGGAGTGTGAGAGGATTCATGAGAGACAGAGTTGGGAGCTGAGCAGACAGGTCTACTGAAATGTACTGCTGAGGTGCCTCCCTGGTGGTGCAGGGGGTTAAGTTGTAGCACTATGAAGCTATAGGCAGCCACCACAGCATGAATTCATCCCTAGCTAAGGAACTGACCCACATGGCACAGCAGACCTCTCCTGTCTCTCCTGCTGCTCCCCTCAGCATTGTATTTTAGTAGATCTGCCTGTTCTGCTCCCCACTCTGTCTCTGGTGAATCCTCTTACCCCCACACTTCTGGCCTAAACCCCCGTTCTTATATGCATAAATAAATCTTAAACAAAAAAAAAAAATGCACTGCTGAGGGGAATAGTGGGTGAGACAGAAGAGGTCTGCTGTGCCATGTGGGTTATCCCTGGCAGAGTATCAAACTTCCGCACAGTGGATGGTGATAGCTTGACAACACTGAGAAAACTCCTATGCCACCAGGGAGGCCCTGAGCTAATATCGTAAATCTTTTGTTAACAGCATAAATATTTTAAGATTACACTTTACTATTACAGGAAGATATTTAAAATAAAAGGGTATTCAACTGGCAGATTTTTAGAAGACATCATACAATCTCGTAGGTAACAGACAGAATAAGAAATAGTGAGTTGGTAACCTAAAGTAGTTAGGTTTACTGTTATAGGTAAGTATTTTGTTAATGAATAAGACTTAGCTTTTACTTCTCTGCAGAGGCTCATACTTGTCTTTTCCTGTTAATGTTAATATCAGTGATGGAGTAGGACGTTAGGTGTTAGCCTATTATTTTATGCTACTGACCTGCTTGCTAGTTAGTACTGTGTTATGTGTTCATGGTGGTAGGTGTATTTTTGTTGATATAGCTAGAATAGCACATTTTTAAGTGATGGAAAGTAAAAAAATATTATAAAACAGGATTTTGTATATATTGATTTTGGTTGTTGGAACAGTACATATTTATTGAGCATCAGTATGAAGGTAAGTGAACACTAGCAGGGTAAGTGCAGGAGTGATAATGTTCTGGTGGTTTCTTGTCTTCCTTAGACCCACTACGGTTGAAAATGTGAAAAGGATTGATGGTGTTTCTGAAGGCAAAGCTACTATGTTGGCCCCTCTTTTAGATGTCATCAAATATTTTAGTCAAGTGAATAATATTCAGGTAAAGTACTATGGTTTGCAGAAGCTCTGAAAGACACATTTTTTGACCACTTTTAAAATGTTCTTTAAAAACAATATTTCTCTTTATTTTCATTTCTATCATTGGACACTTTGAAAATAAACTCAGGGGCCCTCCTGGTGGCCTAGGGGTTAAGTCTCAGCACTATCACTGCTATGGCCTGAGTTTGATCCCATCCCAAGGAGCTAACCCACATGGTGCAGCAGACCTCTCCTGTCTTGCCCGCTGCTCCTCACTCTGTCTCTGTTGTATTTCAGCAAATCTGTTTTTCAGCAAGTCTGTTCTGTTCTCCACTCTGTCTTTCACTCTATCCCCCTCACCTCTGGCCTACACTCTAGTTCTTCTATGGAAAAAAAAAAAATTAGGTTGTTTTTCAGTAAATCAGCAATAAAAGCAAATTAATTACCTCATTTTTGTGATACTAAAGTAATTGTCCAGTCTGCTCATATCTTTACAATATGTTGGGAGTTTTAAAATTTCAATAAATACTGTTTTTAGGTTGATAAATTCTTTTATTTTCCTCCTCTGGAGGAAACAGCAGAAAAATTACATAAAAGATATGGGATGAGTATAAAAATTTGGGAAGAGTTAAAAATAGGGAAGACCTATTTTGACTCTGTCTGACTATGTCTATAAGTAGGAAATTTTTCTGCTTTTTGTATATAGCATTTCCCTCTTTTGACATAGAATATCTGGCAAACAAAATTTTTCTTTTCATACTCTAATACAAGATACCATGTGAATACTCAATTGTATTTTATTTTGGATATTTTGAAGATGAAATTAACATCTTAGCAATTCAATAATTAAATACATCTTCCTCTCTTTGGCCATTTCAAGGTAATATCTTCTTTCGTGAATTAGTAGTAGTATTTAATAATGAGGGAATTATTCTCCTAGTCTCCCTTCCAGAGAGGAAGTAGAAGTAGGACAGTAGGTAAATGCTCCAAAGGATCAGTATGAAACCTTTTTGAACTTTCTAAATAGGGAAAATGACTTTAATTTCTGTGGTTAGTTATGTTACTTGTACTGATATGCAGGTTGGTGCTCGCTTCGGCAGCACATATACTAAAATTGATATGCAGGTTGAAACCATTTATTAAAGACATAAATTAATCAAATGCTTAATAAACTAGTTTTAATAATCACTTTCATTAAGCTTTTAGTATATCTACTTAAAATTTTGAAGTAAAACTAAATATTGTCATAATACAAATCAAAAGCTGTAAGTGTGAGGACATGGGCATAAAACGATTAGAATGACTATTTAGGAAAATTATGTTAAAGTCATTTTATAGAAATATGTTCTATGAATATTATGGTGTTTTTAAAATGTCTAATTTTCTCCAAAGATTAATTCATATTGGCAGCTACTTAGAAAAGCCTAAAAAGAGATAAACTACTTTTTTAATTGCACATAAAAAGTAGATTAAAACAGCATACTGTAATCATACTAAATGAGTAACAATCTAATTAAAAACATTTAAAAAAAGAGCCTAGGGGCTTCCCTGGTGGTGTAAGGGATTAAGTAGCAGCACTGTGAAGCTGTCTGCAGTCACCATAGCATGAATTCAATACCCAGCCCAAGAGGTGACCGACATGGCACAGCAGACCTCTCTTCTGTCTAGCCCTCTGCTCCCTTAACAGTATATTTCAGTCATTCTGCCTGTTCTGTTGCCCACTCTGTCTCTGGTGAGTCCTCTCACTCCCTGAACCTCTAGCCTGTACCCCAGTTCTTGTATGCATAAATAAATCAATCTTAAAAAAAAAAAAAAAGATCCTAGTCCCTGAATGAGTAATACTGGCAATTTTTTGATAAGGTTGTTTACTATTATGGTTTATGTCATTATGTTCAGCTATATCAGGAAACATATAACTGTATTTTCTTGGCAAAGCAGTTCTGTTTCCACATCCTGTCATTTTGGGATTTTAATAAATTGTATTCACTGTTTATAGTTTGTTGAGAAATAAAAAATCAGTGTCTGTTTGACTTTTTCCAATTCCTATATTATTTCTAATTATAAATTTGAGTTATCTGACTCAAGACAAAAATTGTGTTTTCCAAACATTTTTTGGATTTTAATTTTTATGTAGAAGAATATTACTTCACATCAACACAAAAAAGATAATTCTAATCAAATATAGCAGTAGGAATTTGGTGTTCTGAGCATGTAATATACCTACATAAACCAGAGCCAGGTGTATGAGTTTCTATTCCTATATTTAAGGTTTGCGAATATTGTGTATGGCAGTTTTTAAAAAACCATACATGAAGACCAAGTCTGTATTTTCTGGGAATGCCCAGCTGGCTATTCATAGTGTAGCATCTGTCCATCTGTCATGGTCTAGGCTAGGGTTGCAGTCTCAGCCTTAGAATCTTAAAAGTCTTGCATCACAGAGGACCATGTTTTGGAGAGTAGATTTGCATTATCCTTCTCTGTGAACTTAGTTTTTCTGTGTATGTGTGTGTATGTGTTTCTGTGTATGTGTGTGTATGTGTAAATATGAGTATATATGGGGATGCATATTCATTAATTTATAGTGAGAAATAATAAGTTTCACTTGCTTGATCAATGTATTCTCATCTATGGAAGGATTATATGGGAAACTTATCTGAAAGTTTAGCAAGCCTTGTACATAACAAGAGAAATTTTGATAGTTTCTAAAGTAATCTCTTAGCAACAAAGGCAGATTGAGGCCTTTTCACCCACTACTTACCAAAGAAACGGTACTGTTAAAACCTAGTTAGCAAGAATGTCTTATCTGGATAGTGCTTGGGTAGGCCTTGCCTGCTTTTGCCTTTCTACCTTTTCTATTCATATATTTCTACTAATTGATCACTTTCTGTTTACATAAAATTTTGTACATATATGACTTGATTAGATTTTTGCTTAATAGAATCACATTCTAACCCTTCATTGAAATTATTACACTTAATTACTTTGCTGTGTATTTTAGATGTTTTTACATTTTTAGTCACACTTTTATAGATAACATGGCTTTGTTCCATGAATCTTGAAATTTTTATGGATTTGCCAGGGTATTTTACAGTAGTCACGTGTCCAAGATCTTGATATTAGAGTATACCTTTGTTGCATCCAAGTATAGACTACACTTAGTCTGGGATTTTAATTTTAAGCATTCCTAGAATGAAGCTCATGTTTGACAGTGTTAGGGCTTCAAATACAAACACTCATTATCATTTAATAACAACTATTCTTCTTTCAAAAATCTTGATGTTTATAAAATAACCTGGAGACCATAGGTCTTGTGGTATGGTATGGCTTTTTTGTTTGCCCAAGCAGTTGTCCCAAGAATTTTTAAACTATTACACAAATTCACTTTTTGTTTAGGGTAGGAATGGATAAGTTTGGGTTATAATAAACCAAGTTCCCCTGGATTTAAGTCTTTTAATTGGTACTGGTTTTTATGCTTTAGAAAGTAAAAACATTTTGTGGGGAAACTATTCATATATGTGAATCATATATCATAATTCTATCATAACTATCAATGTTCTTTACTTTTTAGGCTTTAAAAAAACTCCAGTATTTCTTTATTATTCTTATTTTTCAATCTCCTTCACTCCCACCCTCCTTTTTCTTTTAAACATCTTTGGAGGAACCATAATTAAGAATTTATATACTACTCTTAAGTTTAGAGCCACAGTTTCTATGTCTCTTTTTTAAACTCTATGTATATAGTTCTATTTCTTTACTAAATATGTAAAATTTATAGCTATAATATCTACATTTTAATATCAAGTTTCTTTATAAATTCATTCAAAATTCGCTTTCAGGGAACTAGGTAACTAATTTAGAGGTAGAGTGTACATTAGAGTTTATTTTTTTATGACTTAAGAGGAGACTAGGAATTTGTAGTCCTATGGAGATGTTGTTACAAAATATTTTGTTAATAACATATTCCCTCTATCCCTATTTACCTTTTCATATCAGTAAGAAACTAAAAGAATTTCCAACTGTTCCTTTAAATTATATTTGTATTTTTCCCCAATTCCTAATAGTCATATTGATATTTGATCTATCATTATATTGATATTAATAATCATTTGTTACATTCAAAATTTTGTAGACAGACTTCTTTTCAAGCACAGAACCTCAGGAAGGACTAAAGAAAAATCTGGTGGTGGAAAATCAATTCTGCTCACTTTCAGATTCTGTGGCCCTCACATATTCTTTATTCCAAGGAAAGAAAATGTCTTTGGTAAGTGTTCCTTTCTATTTAGCGGGAATATTTGAATTGATCTAAACATGTCTTAAGTGTTTTAGTTGTTTAAATTGTGTCTCGGTATAATTTTCTTCAAATCCTATTAATATTTTATCTTGTTTTATTTCACATTTATTTTTAGTATAGAATATTATTCTCTTTTTCTGCTAAGTTTACCTTTGCCAGGTAAGTAAATAAAGTTTGATCATGAGGTATCACAGGAACTAATAAACATACTGATACTTTAGTTATTAGATATTGACCATATTTTAAAGCTTTAAAAAAATGGAACTAATGGTTTAAAACTATTAGTATATATACTGATAAGGAATAATTTTCAAGAGACACTACTAAGTAAATAAAGGAAGATGCAGAGCATGTAAAAAACATGAATGTGTCTGTTTATATGCATGTTTCTATATTCATGTACCCTTATTTATGTATATAAAAATGCAGTGTCTGAATGTTCAAGAAGCTACAAATAAGTTTAAAAAAACAAATAAAATGTGCTTTTAACTTTATATTCTCTAGTATTGTTCTATTTTTTTTTAAGCCATACCTAATTCTCTTTAAAAAAAAAAAATCTGCCCTGATAAATGGTCACATTTAATGTTTCTTCGTTGTCCTGGCATAAATCCTTAAGCTGTTGAAGATTTTTTAATATATAAAATGGAGAGTATATCTTAATGGAATAGGGACAGAATAAGACTTCCAGCTAAATTTCACTAATTTGAATTCCTACCCTCTGTGACATTAAATTGATTTGGAACAAATTATTTGGTCCACTGCCCACTTTTCATTTAACACACTTTTAATTCTGGCTAAGGCCTATTATAAATAAAAATAGTCCATTGCCTTTCTTAATAACTTAGTAGATATTCTAATTAGTCAAATTCCTTAATTAAAAATTCAAAAGCCATTACACAAGAAGACATATAATAACATTTTACTATTTTTGATGCAAAAATCACTTGTTAAATAGAAACTTCAAGTTAGTCTCTTTTTACATAGTGATTTACATATATGTGTTAAATATACTTGTATATGTGTAATTTGACTGTCTGTGTAGTGTGACTTCCCAATTTTCTGAATTAAGTACATTCTGGTATAGCTATGATAGATTTCATGTATGTTATTAGAGCTTCATGGTAAAGGATATAGAGTAGTATATCTTCATTTATGTATTTTGCTATTATTTGGTTATATTTTATTTTGTAATATGGTGGTGTTTTTATATGTACCTCCCAGGAGTCTGAGAGGGTCTTGCCAGTTAACCACAAATTAAACATACCTACGGACCAATTAATCAGGAGCAATAATACAATTAGTTTTAGGTAATTTGATGCCTGGTGTCAAATAACTCTGATATTATGCACATATGGTACACAATGGTTAGTAGAAAAAGGGTAGATAGTTAAGGAAAGTAATTTACAACTTGTCTTTGAAGAGTGAAAATATTGCTGTACATATTCTATATTGTACAAATATCAAAATTCTTACAAATACAATCAACTCATTCTTTCCAAATGTATTAAAATAATCATGAAACAAAAGCTGAGTGACTAAGCTTTCTGAGAGTTTAAAAAAATGCTTTACTTAATGCATTTCTTAAGTGGATTTGGAGCTGCATTTGTTTAAAAAACTGTGTAAATTTGTAATACTGTCCCAATATGACACAATTCATGTTAAGTTCTATACTAGGAAAATGATGACAGCCCTTGTTAAGTTATGGATTGTTATTTTATTACGAGACCCAATTAAAAATAGCTACTAAAGTGTTCTCAAGAACTTTTTATAGAATATACCTGGAGACTTACATTATCCTTAATCTATTTATGATTTGTCTTCTTGGAAATTCAAGTAGCTTAAAGTATTGTGTGGTTTTTCACATATATAGATTATTGAATTACACTTTCCTGTATTTTCAAAAGCTTGTAATAGTCATTATGCTTATGGGATGATTACCCTGCTACCTAGTAGGTTTGAAAGTGAACAATAAAAGACAGATAAGGATTGATTTCTTATCTAAACCAGGATGATCTTGTTTTATTCATTATAATAAGTATAAGAAGTAGAACCGGTGAAGTTTAATGTGAGTAGTTTTAAAGAAATATTTAAAATAAAACTTTTAAGTGAAGATTTAGTTCATTGTTTATTTCTCAATGAATTTACTTCCTGAAGATTTTGTACATTTTATTTCCAATATAGTGGGAGCTTGTAAAACTTACTGATTATTTTGCTGTTGTTTCTCTAGAAGAATATAGCTGAGAATAGACTCCTGCCTCTCACAGCAGTTGGCATGCACTTATCCCAAGCGATGAAAGCTGGCTACCCTGTCGATATGGAGCGAGCAGGCCTGACTCCAGAGGTTCAGAAGATTATTGCTGATGTTATCCGAAACCCTCCCATCAACTCAGGTGATAACCATGACCCTAGTCTAAACCTTAATGACTTGAGTCGTTGAACTCACATGAAGTAAACAAGCAGTCTACTGATACTTTTCTTTTTAACGGCATTAACTCTTCATGCTTCTCTGAAAATCTTACTTTTATAATCTTTTTGCTGTTTTAGAAACAGAACAAAATCTGAGCCTATGATAGTCTTTGTTTTTCCTTTTCGTCTTCAGATTACAGCTTCCACACCTCTCCTCATATAATGCACTTTATTTTTTTCCCAATTTCTATCTTGCGTGAAAAAACACCTTTTTCCCTCATATTCATTCTCTGTACTTCACCAACTCCTAATTCATCCCTAAATCTTTTTTATTCTTGTCATTGATTTCACTTAAATATAGCCTTTTCTCTTATATAATATCTATTTTATATATAATATGTTTTATATATGTTATATATATTATGTGTGTGTCTTTGTATTTGAGGTAACATTGGTTTACATTATTGTTTGTGTGTTCGAGGTATAAGGATTACTGTACTACACCATAGGACCCATAGTCTATCATCATAGCCCATTGTGTACCCTCCCCGCCTTGCTCTTGCCCCTCCCTTTTACCATCCCCTTTGGTAGCTTCAGTTCTATAGTAAACTTTTTAGGTTAGTTCTTAATTTAGCTTTATCTGTTTATAAGTGATACTACCCAGGATTTGTCTTTCTCCTTACTTAGTTCATTTAACATAATTCCCTCCACCTCCATATATGATGTCACAAATGGCAAGAATTTATCTTTCTTGATGGCTGAGTAGTAGTCCATTGTGTTTACATGCCACATCTAAACCTGGATCTATATTGATCCCACTCACCTCTATTTGGACAGTTAGGTTGTTTCTCTAGGTTGGCTATTGTAAATTGTGCTGCTAAGTAGCCTTTCTAATCAAGAATCAGTGATGTCAGTCATTTTGTTGATGAAGGGATAGATCAAGTTCTATAAGCCCCTTGAAGAAGGATTTCCTTATGTTGCTTTGCAGCCAAACCTTAGCTAAGCCCCTTTGCTTGTCCTATAGACAACTAATCTAATTTCTTAGCCACTTTTTGCAAAGGTAAGGGATGCGGTACATTAGAAGTACTGCTAATTTGTTTTTTAAATTATTTTCAGCTACATGTTATTTAAGGGTCAATTGTAGTTGTAAAGTTATAGAATTTTAGACTTGGGAGAATTTTATACTTGGAAAGGAAACTATCAATTAGTAAATTTTCACTTCCACCACCCTGTTTCTGAGGCCTGTCAAGAGTGTCACAAAATTTTTTTAATATCATGTCAAGTCTAATGACTGGCAATTTTTTCTTTTTTGAAACCATGCAGAAGTTATATTGCCAAGTTTTTAAAAGAAAGAAATATGCAATATCTAATCCTGACATAGGATGTGGGTTTGTAAACTTCCAATTGATGAGTAAAATAATATACTTCATTATATTCAGTTTAATATTTTTATATACCTATGTCTTTAAATATTTTCTACCCTTTACATTCTTAGTTTAGCAAATTTAATTTATGATAGCTTTTTAAATTAAGAAATATTACAATCAAGGAGAATATATATATATATAAAGAAAATTTCTCAACTATTGCACAGCCTGGTTCAACAATTACCAGGAAGATGAGAAAAACACTTGAAATGAAGTTTTATGAAGGCACTAAAACTAGTTAAAACAGTTGTCTTTATCACCATACACTGAATATAGCAAATACATTTTTATTCAGAGATAAATGTTAATTAAAATTTTGAAGAACAAGAGAACACTTTTGAATGTACTTATTAAACAGTCTTTAATTTTTCTTTGATACTCTTTATGTAGGTTGTACATATTAATATGAAGGCATATATTAATTGTTGCTTACTTCCAAAGTAAAACTTGAAAAAGTTTTTTGTGACAACCATGAGCTCTAAATTTCATTTTTTTTGATTGCACATTTATAGTCTGTAGCATTTATTGATGTAAAATTTTACTTTTGAAATCTTGTTTTTCCTTGATAAAACATTATTTGTTCTCTTATTGGAGAAAATATTGTTGAATTTTAAATGATAATAAGAACTGAAGACATGCATACTACATTAATGATTTAGATATTTTATGCTCTCTTTTATTTAACTGTAACTGTAATTATTTTCATGCACAAGATGATTGGCAATTAATTTGCATGACCTGAATTGAGAACTTTTGTTTTATTATGACATACTCTTTTACCTATAAGGAAAATATTTGTGACTCGTCACATGTCCATTTTTCATGCTGTTTTCTTTACTAAGTAGATTTTGTCCTTTTAACACTTAACATTTAAAGGAATTCTGTACCTTTTTGTTCTTTGATTTTCTCCATGTTTATGTAATTTAAGCTGCTTTTATGGAGCTGAGATTCTAACTATACTTAATAATAAGAAAGAGGTGCCTCGCTTAATTTAATGAGGTGCCTAGGTAATATTTTGAATGATTTCATTCTCCAATTCTTTATGTGCATGTAACTGGAAAATTAAGGGTGGCTTCCAAGGGACTTGCCACAAATGTAGGGGTAATATGATCTCTCTTGGAGTAGTGAAGGAGTATTCATTATTTCATCATTTAGTATTCATTATTTCATTCTCCAGTAGATATTTTTAGCATTTACTTGCTTGGAAAGTTAGGGCAGAGTAAGAGTCTTCTTTAAAGTTAGATGCCACTTATTTGTGTCTGTGTGTGTGTATATATATTCTTGAAGATAAAGATATAAAGGGTACTTATGGAAATGTACAAGTTAACATGTGAAATTTCTAATTATATCTAGAAATTATTCTTATTGTATAATAACTATACATTTATTAAATCATAATGGTTTTAAATGACAGGAAATGTTTATACATCTCAATTTAAAAATAAATTGAATCAAATAGAATGAAATATCTAATTTTTTATTTTTTAAATAATTTAGCCCATAACTATAAGATTGCATGGATTTTCCATAAAAATTTGATTTGTAAATATTACATTTACAGTATAATGAAATTAAGCATTTATTGTTTGTTTATACAGATTAAAAATACAGAAGAAAATGAATATAATACCAGTTTTGGCTAGAGTATGGGAAAATGTGTATGGTTTTTCTAGAGCAGATGTAATGTGTAAAGATGTGAGTCACATGAACAATATAAAATTTTCTAGTAGCCACAAAAAAGTAAATAACTACTATTAACTATATAATTTAAGTAGTCCAGTACATTTCAAATTTTATCATTCCAACATTAATAAATATAGGGATTATTGATGAGATATTTCATGCACTTTTTTTGTACTAAGCCTTTGAAATCAGGTATGTCTTACATTTATAACATCTCAATTCTGAATGCAAATTTTAACTTGAAATACTTAATTTGTATTTAGCTTTCATAAAATTTACAGCTGAATAAAGTGAATTAAGGTATCCAAGTTGTTTCAGTGTACTTAACATTTTTCTAACTAAATCAAAAATTACCGAATGAAAAATACTTAAAATTAAGAATTCAGCTTCTTAGCCACACAAGCCACATCATGAGTACTCAGTCACTGTATGTGGTTGGTGGTATTTGTATAAGTCAGAGCTAGCTTGGCAATGTATGTTAAAATATGCAATTTGTATAACATTTGAGCTAGAAATCCCACTTCTAGATATTAAGAAAAATGGAAAGATAATTGTAGTATAATGTTCATCAGAACATTTTTTTTAAAAAGATTTATTTATTTATGCATACAAGAGCTTGGGTACAGGCCAGAGTGCAGGGAGGTGAGAGGATTCACCAGAGACAGAGCGGGGAGCAGGACAGGTAGACTGACTGAAACACACTGCTGAGGGGAGCAGTGGGCAAACACAGGATAGGTCTGCTATGTCATGTGGGTCCCCTCCCTGGCCGGAGGCAGGGATTGAACTTGTGCTGCAGTGGCTGCAATTTGCTTCATAGCGCGTTGCTTAACCCACTGCACCACTAGAGAGGCCCAGAACATTTTTTATTTTCAAAGAAAAATCTAAGACAAATAAAAGAGAACTCAAAATAAATTCTAATAGACACATACAAAAGATGACTTCTCAGTCATAAAAATAATGAAGTAATAAAGTTGGAGGAATTTCAGTGTACAATGACCAAGGGTCAAATAAAATATTAGTTTTGTTAAGGTGTGATGGTTATTGATGATTTTATTATATTTAGAGGCAATCTGGTCTTTGAAAGATCTTAACATCAGTTATGCATTTTCATAATTAGAAAAAAAGTATGTGCTTAATAGAGAGTCCACTGTTCTACTTTCTGTTATGTAACCTTATCTTCCTGACTTAAAAAAAAAAAAAAAAACTACACTGTTTTGGGGATGTCCTAGAATAGCAAAGTAAGATCTTTGGAAGAAAGGAAAATGTAATTTTGAAAAATGAAATCAAGCCACCTTTTCAGGTTGGTTATTAAAAATACTTGGCTATAAATTTGAATTGGTGTCAGAAATATTTATTAGCAGTTATATAAATTACATGAAGTTTAGTGAATAAATTCTAAGTTGTTTAGTTTTACGGTACTCTAGAATATTACAGACGAATGTGATGTTGGATAGAAGATTTGAAACATGAATAGTGGTGTCTAGGATACTGCATAATTTGTAGAAAATGTGAAGAGACCAACAGTCTGAATTAGATCTGTTGAGATACAAAAGATTAAAAATTACTTGACTGAAAATAAGATATATCTTTCCCAGATAACTCATTCAGTTAATATGCGTTTAAAATAATTGTTGTCTTTAGTTATTCTATAAGGCCACTAAAAGGATCCACTTTATTAGCATCTTATTTACAGCTGTGATTAGCTTCAATTTTAAGAATAAGTTATTTGGAAGAATTTAACTTGTAATTGGCATTTGGAACTTGTGGCATACTTAATTTCTTTAGAAACAATTCTGTGAATGATGGTTTTATTTCTCAGGGCAGCCTTAAGGAGATTAAGAAATGTAATTAAGAAATGCTAGTGTATAACAGTGATTTGACTTTGGAACTTAGAAGCCGGGAGTACACATTAGTGGGAATGAGAGGGACACATTTTCATTCCATTCATTCTGGAATTAGGGGCATTTGAAAGAGAAGAAAATTTTCTTTTTCAGTCTTCCTGCTTTTCTATAAAATATTGCCAATTCCAACTCACAGGTTTTCTAAAATGTTCTGTATAATTTATTTTAAAATCTGATTTTTTTCATCTTTCACAGATATAAACAAAATGAAGCTAATTAGAATGTTTGTTCCTGAAAACATTGACACATACCTTATCCACATGGCAATTGAGCTTCTGGAAAAAGATTTTAACAACAAACCATCCTGTCAGACTTCCTGTGAATCCAACAAAAGGAAATGTTTCCCCAACTCTGAAGAGAGCTGTTCAAATTCTAAGAGAAGCAAGGAAGAAGTGGGTACTGATACCAAGGTGTTAATTACGTGTTGAATTTTCATATAGTGTTAGTTTGTTTATACTAGAATGCTATATTTTTAAACTGTTATGAATTCTGATGTAAGAATACTTTAAAGAATCTATATGGTACTATAATTTTCTTTGCTTTTCATAAATTTAACTTTAGCTTATTATGTGTAATGTAAACTTAGATTTTGCTTCTACATCATATTAACTATGTAGTTTGGAAATACTTTCATAGGTATAGTTAACATTGGCATATGGAAGTTCATGTGGTTAATGAAATGAAAACAAATTTATTATATATACACCTAAAATATCTTCTTATTCTGTCGGTCATCACACTCTGTTCCTGTTAAGTATCTCAGAAGGACAGTGTGTTGCTTAGGATCCTGAGCATATTATAATGTGCTTTTTTGCATGGCCAGAGAAAGACCATGAATTTTGTACTATTTTAGATGATATATTTTATTAACCAGGGGGCCTCCCTGGTGTTGCAAGGGGTTAAGTCACAGCACAATGAAGCTATCTATAGCCACTACAGCATGGGAGTTTGATCTCCAGTCAGGGAGGTGACCCACATGATGCAACAGACCTCTCCTGTTTCACCCTCTGCTCTCCTCAGCAGTGTATTTCAGTCAATCCACCCGTTCTACACCCCACTCTGTCTCTGGTGAATTCTCTCAACCCCTCCCCACACATACACATACACATACACATACACCTCTGGCCTGCACCCCAGCTCTTGTGTACATAAATAAATAAATCTTAAAAAAAAAAAGGTACTCAAGGAAAAAAATTCCTTATGGATAATATTACATCTATCATTGTTAAAATTTAGTACTTCTGAATATTAAAAATTTTCTCAGCTTTGCTTTTTTAGGTATTTAGTTTGGCTAAGAAAATGGTACATGCTATAACTATTTTGAATTCTATATAAAGGTTGATGAGACATGTGCTGGTGCTAGTTCATCAAAAGAAGAGATTCATAGACATTCACTAAGAGTGACTCCTTGGGATCAACCATCCAGTGATCCAGAAATAGAAGATTTATTTACAGATTCTCATTCACAGGTAAATTAATTTTATAAAATTGTTTTTTTCAACTTCTATTGATTTGCTAATAATTATGTAAGTATATAACTTTGGAAGTACAACTTCACACATCCATATGTCTACGTGCGCCTCTTACCATCTACCAACTTTTCCATCCTATGACCCTGTCACCTTCCATCCCCTATTCCCTTGCTGCTGTTCCTCATCTCCCCTGGTATCTAGCATGTTTTTCATAGAGTCTGAGAATATTCTTGTTGTTTTGCCAGTTTGTTTTCTTTGGTAACTTATATTATAAAAATTAATATAATCTGGTAACTGTCTTTTCTCCTTCTGACTGTTTCACTTGGCAAAATCACCTCAAGATTAATGCACTTTTGTCCTAATAGGTACTATATCATCTTTTTGAATAGCTAGGTAATATTTCATTGAGTGTATATTCCACAATTACTTTATCCAGTTGTCTGTCAGTGGGCATTTAGGTTGGTTCCATAACTTGGCTGTTGTGAATAATGCTGTTATGAACACAGAAATGCAATAACATAAAATTGATTTTTGTATTTCATATTTCGTGATGTTTGGGTAAAAATATGGTAGTGGTTTTTCTATTTTTATTTTTTGAGGAATCTTCATATCACTTGATATAGAGACTACACCAGATTTCTATAGAGGCTACTTTCCCACAAACAGGGATGAGTTTATCCTCCACATCCTTGCTGTTTTCCAGGTTTCTTAATATATACCTTTGTCCCAGGGTGAGGTAATATCTGGTTGTGATTTTGATGTGCACTTCCCTTATAATTGGTGAATATTATGCATTTTTTCATAGGCTATTTGAATGTCTTTGGAGAAATTTGTATAAGTCTTTTGCTTCTTTTGGCTTGGTTTTGCTGTTCTTGAGTTTATGAATTCTTTTTATTTTGTAGAAATTAACTCTTTGTTACACATTTAATGTGCAAATATCTTCTCTCAGTCCACTGGTTGACTTTTTTTTATGATGGTGTCTTTCAAGACTCAAAAGATTTTTGGTTTGATGTAGTCCTATATGTTATTTTTGTTTTTGATACTTTTGAAGTTGCCGCTACATTGCAGCCTTGTAGTTGATAATGTCCAGGAGTGTGTTGCCTGTGGTGTCTTTTATGGTATCAGGTCATATCCAGGTCCTCATCCCATTTTGAATTAACTTTTGCATATGAAGTTAAGTAATGATCTCATTTCATATTTTTGCATGTGGCTGTCCAGCACTATTTTTTTTTTTTCCTCCATTTCTCTTTTCTCTCAGAATTGCTTTAGCTATTTGGGGTTTTTGCTTCCTTGAAATACATCTGGGATCAAACTAATTCCTAGCAACTGTAGTTATCTATGGCAACAAGAGCTTGATACTTTTAAGTCTTGAAGACTTGTCATTTGTACAAGGCTGCTTTATGCTGACAGTCTTTCAGTAAATAGGTGAATTGATCTTAGAGGAAAAGCTTTTAGCTTTTCATATTCTTGTTGCCATGGGTTTTCATATGTGATCTTTATGACACTGAGGTTTGTTCCTTCTGTCTTCTTTACTGAGAGTTTTTATCATATGTAGATTTTGAATCAAATGCTTTCTCTACATCTCTAGAAATGATCGTGTGATTTTATCTTTCCTTTTGTTGATGTGTTGAATCAATAATTGATTTGCATATGTTGACCCATCTTTGCATACCTGGAATAAATCTCACTTGTTCATGATGTATGATCTTTTCGATGCATTGTTGAATTCACTTTGCTAATTTTTTTTGAGAATTTTTACATCTATGTGCATTAAGCATATTGGTCTATAGTTTTCTTTTTCGTGTGATATCCTTGTCTGCTTTTGGTATTGGAGTAATGTTGGCCTCATAAAATATATTTGGAAACACTCCCTCTTCAATTTTGTGGAAGAGTTTGAGAAAGATAGGTACTCGTTCACTGTTGAAGCTTTGCTAGAATTCAGTTGTGGAACCATCTTGCTCTAAGCTTTGCTTTTTGGGGGAAATTTCTGATTATTGTTTCAATTTCCTTGTTTATATTTGATCAGTTCAGATTTTTTATTTCTCCCTGATTCAGTCTTGGGAGAGTGTATGATTCTAAGAATTTATCCATTTCATCTAGGTAATCCAACTCATAGGCATAAAGATGTTCATAGTAGTATTTTTTGATCTTCTGTGTTTCTGTGATCTCTGTTGTAACTTCACTTTTATTTCTCATTATGTTTATTAGAGTTTCTGCCCTTTTTTCTTGGGGAGCCTACCTAGAATTTTCTCTATTTTATTTATCTTTCCAGAGAACCAACTCTTGGGTTTGTTGATCTTTTTGTGCTGCCTTTGGACTAAAAAATTATTTTCTTTAGGAACTCTTAACCTAGGATTCAGAGACTTCATTTATTACGTGTGCCCTCTTAAATTATGCTAAGTATTAATGCATGCATTTATCTTTTTTTCCTCAGAAGTCTATTTCTAGTTTTCAGCAGATTCTCAAAAAAGTCTAGAAGCAAAAACAATTCAAGAAATTTATTTATCACTTTTTTTGGAATAATACATATCTCAGCATCTCTGCAAGGTATTGATAATGACTGTACTGCTCTTCAGTTCTCTCTGCCATTGTAGATGTAGAAGTTCTATGGTTTTTCATATGTCTGGTATAACTGTGTGCATGTAAATATCACATGCATATTCCCAGGCACATACATTAAATTTACCATTTTGGCCAACCCAAAGCAAATAAACAATGTGACATAGATGTGAAATAATTTTACAGTTCTTTCCTTCCCAAGTGAGTGTCTATACCTGAGTACCTAAGAATAGATAACAGGGGAACAAATATTTGCCTAAAGAAATGATATAGTGATTTTTTTTCTCTGTTTACTCTGATACAGAAATAGATTGTATAGATCTCACTGTTTTCTTTTATCTGGGAGAAAGATGCTGGATATGTATTCAGTAACCTATGTTATTTTATGCAACTAGTGTACATTTTTAATAGTACAAATATTCTTTCTGTATTTCTCTCCTGTAGATTTCATCTGAAACCTTAAATACAAAATTACCTGAGTGGCGTGCCAGAGGAAATGATATCAGCAAGAAATCAGTGGCCAAAACAAAAAAAAGGGGTCTTTTTAGTTAATTTGGTATTTGCCAGAGGAATTCTATATGTCTTGCTTTGTTATAAGATGGGTGTTTTATTTCATTTCTGAAAGAAGTAATATTTCAATTTAAAAATTATTCTATTCTCAAAGTAAAACTCACCTATTTATTGAAGGAGTGACATTGTAAAACAGCATTGTACAATTTACATAAAGCATTTAAGTCTTCAAGAACCTGAGTGAGCATATCATAGAAGAGAGTATTAAATTAATTTCCTACAGTAGTGCTTTACGAAACTTGTTACTGCTCTTTTTTCTATTTTATTCAACATATATCTGGAAAATGTAATATGTAATGATTTGACATAGATAACAGACTAGTAGTTACATAATGATTGTATATAATACACATTCCTATATTAATAGAATTCTGTCCTGTAAATGAAAAAATCAAACTTTCAAATATCTTTACTGTCTTTAGAAGAAGCTCTTTTACACATTGTTAAATGGTGTTAAGTTTACCAGATCAGTGAAAATGAAATAACATTTTGAGCTCCATGTTAAGTAGGGAAAAAGCATATAACAAAAGATATTAATTGCACTAGGTTACTATGCAGTCTATTTCATACAATATTTGTATTTTTTTCAATAAGATAATGTCCTTCATAGTGAATATTATGAATATATATATACACAGATTTATTTTCATTCTCATTTACTTAATTCAAGTACCTTTATTTTTTGAGGGGGTAAGAATTTGATGTTCTCTTTATGTAGCACATAGAAACTTTAAATATTTAAATAACTTGAATATCATATACCCTGACACAGAGTTGATAATCCACACTTAATATGATTTTTAAGCAACTTATGATATAATTTTTAATTAACTCTTGCAAATAAAAAAAGTTGTTATTAAAGAAGAGATTTATTTTTATAAATATATGTGTTAAAAATTCAGAAAAGGGGCCTCCCTGGTGGCACAAGGGGTTAAGTCTCAGTACTATGAAGCTATTGGCAGCCATTATGGCACAAGTTCAATCCTGGGCCAGGGAGGGAACCCACATAGCGCAGCAGACCTCACATGTCTCGCTTGCTGCTATCCTCAGCAGTGTATTTTAGTAGATCTGTCTGTTCTGCTCCCTACTCTGTCTCTGGTGAATCCTCACAAACACCATCCCCCTGGCCAACCCTCACCCCCCCACCGCCGCTCTGCACCTCTGGCCTATACCCCAGCTCTTGTATGCATAAATAAAAATAAATCTTTTTTAAAAAATCCAGAAATGTAAACAGAAGAAAACAAAAACTAGGGGCCTCCCTGGTGGCTCAGTGGGTTAAGCAACGCACTAGGAACCAAACCGCAGCCATTGCAGCTCAAGTTCGATCCCTGCCACCGGCCAGGGAGTGGACCCACATAGCGTAGCAGACCTATCTTGCCTCGCCTGCTACTCCCATCAGCAGTGTGTTTCAGTCAGTCTGCCTGTTCTGCTCCCCACTCTGTCACTGGTGGATCTTTTCACCTCCCATGCCTCTAGCCTGTACCACAGTTCTTGTGTGTGTGAATAAATAAATCTTAAAAAAAAAAAAAAGGAAAGATACCAATAGATAAAAGCCACCAGTAGATAAACCAGTTAACTACTATTCTATCTCTGCCAAACCTTTTTTCACTTCTTTGTTTTGTGAATAAAACATCAAAAGGTTTTCTTTGTAAAACATTCAAGCTACATTTAAAATACTATTTTTCCTCATATTCTAATTTCTTCATGTCCCATTATCAGCCTCTTTCCAGAAGGTAACACCTATTAAATATATAGTGCTCTAGTCATCTCTTCTTTTGAATGTATATACAAATGCATTCTTATTTTTTTTCTTTTTTTTTTTATTAATTATATTTGACATCATTTGTAGTCCCCAGGGAGTACCCAGCACCATTTCACCCGTGCACCATCACCTCAGTCCCTTGTGCACCCTCTGCCCTCATCCCTGTCTTTACCCTCCCCCTCCCCCACGCCCACCCCCGTCCCTTTGGTCTATCTTTAACCTTTCGGTCTTGAGTTTTTTTGTTTGCTTTGGTTATAATTGCCCGATTCCTTGAGCTTATTCTTGTTGTTGTTCTTTCATATTCCTCCTAATAGTGAAGCCATCTGAT
>JAGFMF010012143.1:1701032-1711521 GCA_019455555.1 Galemys pyrenaicus | reverse complement strand
TGGACCGTAGTGTCGCCTCAGATAGGTCTGAGGTTAGTCTGATAGGGTTTCCTTTGTAAGTTACCTCTTTCTTTGATCTTGCTAGTTTCATAATTCTTTCCTTGTCTTGTATTCTTGGAAGTTTTATCACTATGTGTCTAGCTGAGTTTCTAGATCTATCGTAGAAGTTTGGAGTATGTCTTGCTTCTTGTATTTCTAGCTTCATTTCTTCTCTTAAACTTGGGAAATTTTCCCTTAATATTTCCTTAAATATGTTTTCACTTCCTTGATCATTTTCAACCTCTGGTACTCCAATAATTCGTATGTTATTTTTCTTTATGGCATCTGAGATTTCTCGTATTCTATCTTCACTTTTTATTCCTCTGGACTTCTCTATCTTTTTCTGTCTTGGTTCTTTTTGTTTCTGTATCCTCAAGGGAACTGATTCGCTCTTCTGCCTCTTCCATTCTGTTTTCCCTATCTTCCTGTATTTCTTCCACTGACGTCCTTAATTCCTCTTCAAAGAGCTTATTTGTTCTACCATTTCAGCCATGGTGTTTTCCCTATTCATCTTTTCTTCCTCCATGTCTTCCACCTTTTTTTTTTAATATCTCATTCTCCTTCAGATCTATAATGTTTTTAAGCAAATCATTTATTTTTTCCATCATGATGTTTCTACTCTCTCTTTCAGGTAGGCTGAGGAAATTTTCCAGGTCATTGTTGTTGGATTCTTTTGTTTGTTTTTCCTTTTGTGGTATGGTTCTACCCTGTTGGCTTGCTTGGTTAATTATTATTATCATTCCCCTTGATGTCTGTTTTCTGATTTGTTGTATTTGTTGAGACACTGTGCTGCTAGTATTGGCAGGAATCTTTATTATCGTTCCTTTTGGGGTATCAGGAACTGGTGATCAACGAATAGGCAAAAACACACAAACACCACAAGACAAAACAGAAACAAGACCAAAATAGGCAACCAACAGACAGTAAGAGAAGAAAAAGAAAGGGGGAGATCAGGGTGAGGAACTGTTATAGATAAGCAGAAAAGGAAAAAGAAAAGAAAGGAAAAGAAAAAATAAAGATAAAGATAAAAATTAAAAAAAAAATTTTAATTAAAAAATTTTTTAAAAATTGGAAAAAAAAAAAGAAAAAGAAAAATTCCCCTCCAGCCTCTCTATGGGAGATGATGGGCAAGGAAGAGGGTCTCAGGGATCCCACACTATCTGGGGAGGTGGCGAGGGTAGTAGTCATGTAGTGTCTGGCCACCCTTGCTGTTCTAGACTGTGTTCCCTGAGCTCATCTGGATGTCTCAGGTTTCAGGGAGGTTTCTTGTTGGAGGAGGAGTTTTAGCTCAGTGTTGGATTTCCAGCTCTTTTCACAGCCCTAGCCTGTGGCGTGGTCACCTGAGGTGTCTTAGGAGCTGCCCTCTGTCTGTGGCCGCACCAGGAGGCTTTCTTTCCCCTTCCAGAGTAGTGGCAGCTACCTCAGCTGCCACCCCTTGGAGGGTACGAGTGTGTTGCTGTGGTGCCCCAAATTGGGCCTGTCCCCAATGGCCTCCCTCCAGCTGTTGCAGTTTGCAGCCTTCCCAAACCCCGTTTCCTCAGATAATGTGAACAGGATGGGGGAGGGGGTTTCCGTGAGGTGGCTCGCCCGTGGTATCCTGGTTTAGAATGTGGTCTGGACTCTGTTGCACTAGGCTTCAGTGGGTCTTCCCTCTTCTCGCCTTGCCCCTATCTCCGTTCAACCCTAAGTGGGTAGCTGTTTCTCTGGTCATCCAAGTGTTCCACGCCGGGGCTCCGACTTCCCTGTTCTTCTCAGCAGTGGTAGTAGTTTTTGTACGGCAGCGGTGCAGTAGTGGTGCTGGCGGGGGTGGATGGTTTTGGCACCGCAGCCGCTGAAGCAGGCAACGGCCAATGCTCAGAGCCCACTGACTCTGGGGCACTGCCTAGGAGGCTGGTCACCGGGTGTTGTCAGGGTGGAAGAGGCTGGAGCTGGCGCGGGGGCGTGGCTCCGGGGCACCTGCGTGAAGACTGTCTCCAGTGCTGAAACTGGGGCACGACTCCTGGCCAAGATCCAAGATCGCAGAGGCTGCTTCTGGTGCCAGCGCTAGATTGGGTTGCAGGCGGGGTGCGGCTCCTGGGCGCATGCGCCAAGGCCTCTGCTGGTACTGAAGTTGGTACCGGTGGGGGAGAAGTGGGCATGACTCCGGGGCTTGCGCACCTAGGCTCCAGTGGAGGGTCTGCACTTCCGGGTGCCCTAGTGTTCCGAAGGGTAGGGCTGGGGCTTCCCACTGGGCCCTGAGGCTAGCACGGAGGGTGTGGGCGATGACTTTTGAGTGCTGAGTTTCCACCTTGTTAGGTCCGCTGCACCAAGCACAAGAAGCCCACTTGCGCCTCTGCCCTGTTGCACCTCAGCACCCCTCTCTCCACCAACTTGTGGCTTGATGACTTCCCATCCCCCGCTCAGTTTAGAGATCAGCCCCCTCCCCCCCCCCCCCCGTTAGCGACACCGGGTTAGCAACACCCCGCTTATCTCCTCGGGTGCTTATCTCCTCCGGTGCGGCCTCCCTCAGCCTAACTCGACTACCCGCTCCTTCCCTAGAATCCATAAAGTTAGAGACTTAACTCACCAGGCCTGGAGTGCTTCCTCGGATGTCTGTATCCCTGCGATTCTCCCCACGTCTAGGCTTTTTATAAGTTTTGATTTCTCTTCTAGGCTTTTTATAAGTTTTATTTCTCTTTGGTGTAGGGCCTCTGGGTTTGTCTTGTAGTTTGGCGGAGTTAGTAGATGGGGGAGGAGGAAAGGGAAAGGGGATGGGGCAGGATGTTTAAAGGCTTTTCTCCTTTTTTTAGTCTCTTCTGTGCGTCCTTCTCTGGGTAGGTTGCTAATATATTCCAATTTATCCTCAGTGTTACAGTTCCTACAGGGGCCCGCTGTATTTTCTCCCTTTTTCCTGTTTTCTGGGAGCTTTCTAGCCTACTGTCTCTTCGCCGCCATCTTTTCGGGGGGGGGGGGGGTCTCTCGCATTCTTATTTTTTTTAATAAAAATGAGATCATGCTATCTGCATTTTTGGCAACAAGTGATTTTTACTTAATATGTCATGGGGACTTTTCATGTTAGTCCGTTTTCTATGAGTGACTTTTGTCATATTTTTCTATTTCAGATCATTTGTAAAAGTAGCATTACAGTGAGACACAAACATATTATTACATTTCATTTGAATATATATTAGACATGTTTTTTCCATGAAATCTTTTTTTTTGTAACTTTTTTATAGTACAGTAATTCTCAAAGTATGGTTTGCAGATTGTTAGGGGTCTGTGAGACTATCTCAGGGGATCTGCAAGGGCAAAACTATTTTTTATAATACAAAGGTATTAATTTGTCTTGTATTATGTTGATATTTATGTCAAGGGGCAAAGAAAGGGTCAATAAAAGCTTAGGTTCTGTAGTGCAAATCCAGGAAGTAGAACCAATTATTCACTTTATTAATTCTCAGTCCTTGAACACATATCTTTCCAACTATCTGTGTGATGAAATGGTAAGTGTATATAAAGTACTTCTACTATATGCCAAATATGATAGTTGGCTCTTGAATTGTGATTTGAATTAATCACTTTTTTCTCCATGAAGTAATATTTTTTACAAAAACAATGATTGATGGAAAACTATGTCTTTCGTACTGTATTGCTTATTTAGATTTGGGTACTTGTTGGATATTTTATCAAAATTCATCACAGTCCATCATTTGCTTCAAGGAAAACTGATCATTATTTGTTGCTAATGATAAAGACTGAGATTCATAGCAAAGTTTATAATTTTAGAAATATGTTCTTGCCATCAGGAGATTGAAAGCTTCCCAAATTTTCTAATAAGATGGGCAAAATTAAGATGTTATTTTTTGGGGGGTATATATATATAATGATTTTTTAAATCAATATTTAGGAGAACTACATAACTCATTAAATCAATTTTTTTTCTGGATGACTAATGCATGATGTCATAAAGTTATGCATTGGTAGAATTCCAGCTATATACCTGTGTGAAATCAGACTGTCAATTAACTAGAATCAAGGAACCACAACCAAAAAGAAGGGAAGTAGCAGTTCTGCTGTGGTCCCTCTTCCGTACGTAATTCCAAAGGATAAGTGCATAGAAGTGTGGGGAGATATGAAAGACAATTGAAACCATCATTCCAGTATGAACTGGAGTTAGCGGTAGAGGTAAGAAGAACTTTGAATCTGGTACATGATCAAAAACTTTAAAAGTATATCAAATTGTTCCAAAGTCCCAAAGTGAGGAAGTTTTCTAGAATTGGGCTAAGATATAATGGGAACCACTACCCAAGGGGAAATGGGCATTTGACATATGATAGCTATGACAAAAAGTAAAAGTTACCTTTATACCCCAATATGTCCACCCCTTATATATTTGTAGGGACATAAAGAAGTTAAACTTGTAATTATTCATTTTTAAAGTATGTCATTTTTTATTGAGGTATTGTTGGTATACAACACAATATTGTGGCTTCTCTACCACTTGGGGCCTCTGCACCCATGTGCATATGGCCTCTCTATGCACCTGTGTTTGCGTGAAAGAATTGGATAAGGCACTCTGCATGACTGCCTTAGGACAGCGGCCCATCAAGAGGCAGCTGGGGATGCCTTGGTAGCTGTTTGTGTGGCCATAGTCTGAGGTGGTCTGGGAGTAGCTCAAAATTACATCAAGTACCTGCACAGGAAGTTCTCCTGTATATGTGGCCGACATGTGCCCCCTGTTCCCCATAAAGTTGATTATCCTTTGTTTACCCTGGACCCTGCTCCTGCAGTTGTCACATAATCAATCATGTTTGTGTGTTACTGCTAATAAACAGCGAGAGTGCTGCTCACAGAGCAGCAGTTTTGCCTTGCAAACCTGCTCCGCGACACATCGCTCAATCATGTCCCTAGGAGCATGCTGATGTGTTCCCACCACCAGACTCTGATTCAGAGGTACAGGTTAAGTATGTTACCACACCACACCTACCAACACAGCATCCATATTCTTCCACCATAATCCATTGGGCTTCCTCCACACTTTACACTCTACCCTACCCCTTCGCATCTGGTAACCTCAATTCTAGTCAGTTTTCTGGGGTTTGTTTTGTTTCTCTGTAGTCTACAAATGAATGAAATCATTTGGTATTTTCTCCTGACTTAATGTAATCCCTTCCAGTTCCACCCATATAGTTATAAATGACTAGAGTTCATCTTTTTTTTTTTTCCCCAATAGCTAAGTAGTAGTCCATTCTGTATATATACAACATCTTTTTAATCCAGTCATCTCCATCTTCCTCTTAAGGTCAAGAATCTCCTTAGAGTCCTCCAGCTCTGCCTACTTTATTTTTAGTTTCAAATATATGAACACATTTATTTGCCTTAAAACGTAAAACGTAAATATTTATTTGCCTTAAGACTATAAAAATGTAAATATCTGGTCCTTCTACTTTTCCAGTTCCACACCACTCAAATAACAAATGCTAGCAATTAAAAGTCACATACAACTCAACAAAGATAAACCAATCAAATAATGGGTGAAAGTGCTAAACACTTCTCCAGAAGACATACAAATGGTCAACAGACATATGAGAAATTGCTCACTTATCATCAGGGAAATGCAAGCCAAAATGATAGTGAGATACCACCTCCCACTTGTGAGAATAGCCCATTTCAAAAAGATCAGAAACAGCAAGGGTTGGTTGAGTGTAAAAAAATGGAACTCTCGTGAACCATTGCTGGGCTTAAATAGAATCCATGTAGAACTTACAACAATGGTTGGCACACATAGTTGGTGTTTTCCTAGTTGGAGCTCTAGAAATTTCAACCAGAAAAACTCAGTGGCTGGTTGCCCAACGGGAAGCAGTCTATCTTGGCAAGCACTGCTTGGTGAAATCACTGTGGTTCAACATTTGACCTTTATTGTGTGTGCTTGGTCAGAAACTTCAGGTGTCAAAACCCCAAAGGGAAATCTTTCAAGGGCAGATGCAGTTTGTTGGTTATCCAAGTTGACAGAGACCAAATTAAATAACATATTTATTCAGCACCTACTATGTGTCAGGCACTTTTCCAGGTGCTGCAGATACAACAATGAGCAAAACAAATAAATTACTATATCCTAGATGGGAATCTATGCTAGGACAACAAAGCAAGGAAGGAGTAGGGATAGGGAAGACCTTGCTCAGAAGGAGAGAGTACAGCTTTAGAATTAGCCTGGATTCAACAATTTGTAACTATAACCTCAAGCAAATCAACCCAAATATCAGCTTCATTATTATTTTTTAAAGATTTATTTATTCATACAAGAGCTAGGGTACAGGCCAGAGGCGCGGGAGGTGAGAGGACTCACCAGAAACACAGCAGGGAGCAGAACAGGCAGATGAACTAAAATACACTGCTAAGAGGAGCAGTGGATGGGACAGGAGAGGTCTGCTGTGCCATGTGGATCCCTTCCCTGGCCTGGGATCGAGCTTGTGCTGCTATGCAGCAGATGCTTCACAGGGTGAGGCTCAACCTACTGTGCCACCAGGGAGACCCAGCTTCATTATTAACATGTTTCACTGAGTAGAGCATTT
Organism: Galemys pyrenaicus; assembly: GCA_019455555.1. Lineage (NCBI taxonomy): Eukaryota > Metazoa > Chordata > Mammalia > Eulipotyphla > Talpidae > Galemys > Galemys pyrenaicus. Next base: position 1,704,934 of record JAGFMF010012143.1, on the reverse strand, counting down.
GGCATTGTTTCAAGCATACTGTAAAAGTATTAAACGTTAACCGTTCTCATCCACTGCCTGTAGGAAAGCTATAGGGGAAGCCACCTTATAATCAGAAGGTTGCCTAAAGTTTAGTCAAAGAAATGGGGGTTAAATAATTTTTTATATTTAAGGATATGGGACTAGATTTTTCAGTGTACCAAAGTAAATGCTATTTGTCATTTAACAAAGGATACAGACGAATGGACATTCCAAAAGCTTTTAAGAGAATAATTGGAATAATAAATTATTTGGAAGGTGTTGATATATTCTAGTTCATGAGTTGATTATATGTTAAGACAGTCTTAAATTTTTTGAATAAAATTACTTTTTATTTCTTAGAAAGCTTTGTAGCTGTTAAAGAATGGAGATGGAGTGAACATGCTAGATAGTGAGGAGCAAGGAAGGAGAAAAGGCATCTACTGGAATTCTGTAAACCTCAGAGAAGGCAGTGTGAGACTCACAAGCTCCCCTTCTTATGACCTTGTTTTGGGTCCTATTAGGGACGGTTTATTATTGTTATTGACTCACCTGAATTTGATACAGTTTTGAAGTGCTTACCAGAACCTTTCCCTTGAGCACATCATTTTCACACTGGAACATATACCTCACTAGTTCAAGAGCACCATCTACTGGTCAAATTCGCTAGCTTCAGGTTCTGTGGTGCACAGAAAGAATAAATCGTTTTGTTTTGATTTTTGTTTGGTTTTGTTTGGTCTGCTTATCCATGCAGTTTCCCACGTATGAAATAATGTGAAAATAGAATATTATGGGGTATGGGGTCCATATTTATGCCATGATCAATGGAAAATCCTATTTTCAATTTCTGATACCATTTAGATAATTCAACATTTATTGAAGAGCAAACCTAACAACCAGAACAAACAAAACTAATCTGTGCTCTGTGTAGTGCCAGCATTTGGGTTACATAGATGGGGAAGACAAAACTCTGCTTGACAAATTTACGAACTCCAATAATCTTAACGGCGCGGGGGTGGTGGTGGTGGTGGTGGTGGTAATACGTGGTGAGATATAGGAGGGGACTTAAGACAGTTCTGGAGGGAGAAGTCTGACCTCATCTGAAGGAGCAAGCAGGGAAAGCTAAGATGATGTCTGGACCAAAGCGGGACATAGATTAGAAATATCATAGAAGAGAGTATGGGAGGACATGTGAGCAAGGACACAGAACAGCATCTGAGAGAATGGCAGGATCTTTGATTTTGCCAGAAGGTAGTGTCAGGATAGGAAGTCAGAGAGCAGGACTGGAAGTGCCTTGTCCTCTGGGTCAGGACTTTCTAGTTACCTGTCTATGCCTTTGGTTTTTCTTTTTAAAGATTTATTTATTTATTTATGCATACAAGTACTGGGGTACAGGCCAGAGGTGTGTGTGTGTGGGGGTGGGTGAGAGGATTCACCACAGAGAGCGGGGAGCAGAACAGGCAGATCAACTGTAGTACGCTGCTGAAGGAAGCAGCGGGCACAGCAGGAGAGGTCTGCCTCTCCATGTGGGTCCCCTCCCTGGCTGGCAGCAGGGATCGAACTTGTGCTGCAGTGGCTGCGATCTGCTTCGTAGTGCCTTGCTTAACCCACTGCGCCACCAGGGAGTCCCCTATGCCTTTGTTTTCTTTCCACCCCATACCTTCTTCCTTTCCCAGACTTTAGGTCTATTAACTACACCTGTTGCTTTCTTGGCTCTTGAAATTGAGTTCAGTGAGGAAGTTTTGCTATTTTCTTATGCTTTCTTGGCATTTCTTGCAAAAGTTGTTTGCATAAAACATGTATCTCATTCAACCTTTGTTCAAACGTCATCTGTCAAGCCTTCTTAACAATCATCAAAAACGGTTTGATGGGAATCTAAAACTGGGACAATCCTTGTCCCATTTTCTTATATCCTATGATCCCAATATTCTGTGATTATGGGAAGGTTTTATAGTTCTGTGCTATTAATTTGGTAACCTCTAGCCACATGAGATGACTGTTAGGAGAACTATGTAAATGTGTCTAATGCAGTTGACAAACTAAAATTTCAATGTGATGAAATTCAAATTACATTTAAATAGCCACATCAGGCTAATGACTACTGTCATGGACAGCTCTGTTCTGTCTCTACTGACTAGTTTTTCCATTTGAATGTAATTTGATAAAGATGGGAATTTGTATTATTTTAGTCATAGCTATATGCCCCACATTTGAAATAGGTTCTGGTACACAGTTGCAGCTCAGTAGTTATTTGTTGAATGAACAAATGTGTAAGTGAATGAATGGAGTATTAAAACTTCAGGAAATTGTAAGTACAAATGAAGACATCATAATGTTAAAATACTTGAGCCAAAGGTTCTTGTGGAGTGCACATGTGTCTAAGAATCAGTTTTCATTTGCTAGGATGGACACTGGGAACCTATTATAAGGCATTAGCCCTGGGTGCATGTGGGGAGGGGAAGAGGTGTTATACATACCTGTTGACCTAAACTGTTTCAAGTGTTTTGCCAAGCTCACATGGGATGGGGTGGGGGTGGGGGTGGGGGGACCCGGTGATGCATCAGTGCCATTACCATTATCTTTGTTACTTTGCTGTGAGAAACCATCTCCCATCATTGATAGTGTTCTATGTTCACCTCAATGATAGATCTCCACTGAGGCCCTAGACAATAATGTTTCTTAAAGACAAGGGGCTGGAGCTGGGTGAAGGAACTGTCCATCAAGAATACCTCCACTCCCCTCTCCTTAGCAAAGAGATAGCAACTGCAGTTGTGAAAAACAGGAGTGAAGGAAGTTCACAAACTGAGGAAGGGCTGTTTAGAGGAGAAACTTGATAAGCAGATCTTTCCAGGATCACTGGAGGCTTCTGGAGCAGTGGAGGAGAAAATGCAGTGCTCACGCCCCCCTGGCGGGCAGTCTTGCATTATGATTCTTTATCTACTCTGGATGCTGCGCAGGAGGTGGAGAGCTGCGTCTTTAAATCCAGAGGGTTTCCTGTCACAAAAGTGAATTAGAACAAGAGTGTTATTATAGAACTATAAAGACAAATGCTTGTCAGTAAAGAACTAGTATCCTAGTTGATTTATTTGTGAAAAGTACACTCTTTGTGTTTCCTTCGGCTCCAAATAACACTGACTATATCCTTTTGTGGATTTCTAGTTAATGGGGTGTGTGTGTGTGTGTGTGTGTGTGTGTACATGCTCACATGTGTGCATACACAAATACACTGAAGGGGACTCCCTGGTAGCACAAGGACTTGAGTCTCAGCACTATGAAGCTATTCGCAGCCACTGCAGCACTAGTTCAATCCCTGGTCAGGGAGGTGACCCACATGGCACACCAGACCTCTCCTGTCTCACCTGCTGCTCCCCTCAGCAGTGTCTTTCAGTCAGTCTGCCTGTTCTGTTCCCCACTCTGCCTCTGGTGGATCCTCTCACTCCCTGCACCTCTGGCATGTACCTCAGTTCTTGTATGTATAAATAAGTAAATCTTAAGCAAACAAATAAAAAAAACAAATACACTGCAGACTTTTGGGAATTCAAATTCTTAATTAGCTGTATTGCATTAAAAGAGAATTTAGTGAAGTTAATAATACTGTTTTACATTTACTGTGTACACATGAGAAATTGTTAGGGGGGAAAAACCCTCCTGAATGGATTACACAAATAGTTTATGAACTTCGACCCCCATTTCAGACCTACAAAATTAAAAAACTACAATCCCATAAGAAGAGCATTATCGAAGAGCAGATTACTGAGACATAAGGGTAGAGTTGAGCAGCCAGGCTGAATATAAAAGCAGACAAGTGGGCCTTGGGGGGTCCTTTTTCCTTGGGAGTCAGCTCTCAGCGCACCGTTGGGTTCCAGCTCCAAGGAACTGGTAGGATATTTACAGATCTGTATCCC
>JAGFMF010012143.1:1638319-1691115 GCA_019455555.1 Galemys pyrenaicus | reverse complement strand
GGTCTTATGTCTAAGTCCTTAATCCATTTTGAGTTGATTTTTGTGCGTGGTGAAAGGCAGTATTCTAGTTTCATTCTTTTGCATGTAGCAGTCCAGTTTTCCCAGCACCACTTATTGAACAAGCTATCTTTACTCCATTGCATATTCTTTGCTTCTTTGTCAAAGATTATTGTTATAAGCTTGTGGGTTTGTTTCTGGGCTTTCTATTCTATTCTATTGGTCTATGTGTCTGTTTTTGTTCCAGTACCATGCCATTTTTATGAGTGTGGCTTTGTAGTAAAGTTTGAAGTCTGGAAGTGATTCCTATGAGATTTTTTTTTTTAAAGATTCCAAATAAAACTGAGATCATGTGGTATATGGTATATAACTTTGTCTTATTTCACTTAGCAAAATCCAATCAAAGTCTACCCACATTGCTGAAAATGGCAATATTTCACTGTTTCTTTTTTTTAATGGTTGAAAGAATTCCCTTGGGTGATTATGTGTGTATATATTTATGTCACATTTTCTTTATCCATTAATCATTTGACACTTTCCATACCTTGGTAGTATAAATAACACTGCAATGAACATGGGGGTGCATATATCTTTTTGATTTACTGTCTTTTTTTAAAGATTTATTTGTTTAGACATGTAAGAACTGGGGAACTGGGATATCCCTCATGGTACAAGGGGTTAAGCATCACACTGTGGAGCTTCCGCAGTCACTGATACCCAGCACGGAAGAGAACCCACATGGCACAGCTGACCTCTCCTGCTTGGTCCCCTGTTCCCCTCAGTAGTGTGTTTCAGTTGATCTGCCTGATTTGCTCCCTGCTCTGTTTCTGATGAATCCTCTCACCTCCCACCTCTGGCCTGTAAAGTCCAGAGGTACCCCAGCTCTTGTATGCATAAATAAATAAAATCTTCAAAAAAAAAGAACTGGAGTATAGATCAAAGGTGTTGGGGGTGAGAGGATTCAACAGAGACGGAATGGGGAACAGAACAGACAGGCTGACTGAGATACATTGCAGAGGGGAGCAGCAGGCAAGACAGGAGAGATCTGCTGTGCCATGTGGATTAACTCTCTAGCTGGGGATCGAATTTGTGTTGCAGTGGCTATGGCTATCTTCATAGTGCTGAGACTTAACCCCTTGCGCTACCAGGGAGGCCCCAATTTAGTGTCTTCATTTTCATTTTCTTTAGATAAATACTAAGAAGTAGAATTGCTGGATCCTATGGTAGCTCTACTATTAGTTTTTTGAGTGTCTTCCATACTGTTTTCCAGAATGGCTGCTCTATTTACATTTCCAGCAACAATGCACAGTTCTCCTTTCTCTGCATCCTCATCAACTTTTTAAATTTTTACCTTCTTGATAACACTCATTCTAACACTCATTCTAGGTATGGGGTGATAAAGCTGGGGCTATTTTTTTTATTATTAAAGATTTTATTTTTTTATTCATACAACAACTGGGGTACAGGCCACAAGTGTGGGGGGTGAGGGGATCCACCAGAGACAGAGTGGGGAAAAGAACAGGCAGACTGACTGAAACACAGTGCTGAGGGGAGCAGCGGGTAAGGCAGGAGAGGTCTGCTGCGCCATGTGAGTCACCTCCCTGACCAGCAGCAGGGATCGAACTTGTGCTGCAGTGGTTGTGGTTTGCTTCATAGTGCATTGCTTAACCCACTGCACCACCAGGGAGGGCCTAAGCTGGGGCTATTCATAGACTTTCTTTATGAAGTTGAGGAAATTTTCTATACCTACTTTGTTTTGAGTTTTTATCATGAATGGGTTTGGGATTTTTGTCAAATGCTGTTTATGCTGTTTATTGGTATAACTTTGTGATTTTTCTTCTTTAGCCTGTTGATATAATGGGATACATTAATTGATTTTCAGATGTCAACCCAGACTTAGATTATGGGATGAATCCCAGTTGGCCATGGAGCATAATTCTTTTTTATACATTGTTTGATTTGATTTGCTAATATATTATTAAGGTTTTTGAATTTATGTTCAGAATAGATAGTGGCATGTAGCTTTTTTTTTCTTGTAATATGTTATCTAGTTCAGTTATCACGATAATGCTGGCCCAGAATGAGTTAGCAAATATTCTCTCTGTTTCTGTCTCTTGTAAGAGATTGTAATGAACTAATATAATTTCTTCGTTACATTTAGTAGAATTCACCAGAAAATCCATCTTGGCCTTAATTGCTTTTTAAAATTCATGCTATAGTTTTCTCAGTATGGCAAGTGATATTCTAAATTGTGTCTTGGGCATTTTGAATATTATATTATGAGACTTGAATGCTGTTTAATTTCTCTTTTTAGCAGACAGTTCCAATGTTGAGTATAGCTGGAGGGCCAAATCGGTGTGTATGTTAAGCTTTCTGCTGGGCCTGCTGATAACCACTCAGGAAAAAATGATGTACTGATTCACATGCCTTCTTGCAGACAGGAGGGGTGGAAATTTACCCTACTCTTTGACCCCACTGATACCTTCCTGGACAAAAAGAGACAGTGACTGGCATCACCTCATTCTATCCTTTATACCCAAGTGAGGATATAAGATCAGCTTCCCACTGGGCCCTGCTGCCTGCAGGGAGAGGAGGAGGGAGGTGGGATAGTGACTTACCCTCCTAGCATCATTTCATTGTACCTAGTTTCTGCTGGGTAGAGGTATTTACTGTGTCTTGAAGACTTTGGGGGTGAAAGGGCAGGAGTGTCAGCTAGCCCTACTTTACATGGCCTCATTTATTCTTGTTCCTGCCAGATGGGGCTGAAGGCCCATTTCTCCTGTGTATTGAGTCTTCTTTCCTTATACGGAAATCAGAGCATCACTTGCTTCCTCCAGGGAGCAATGGAAGACTAGCTCCCTGCTTGGCGCCACTGACTTCATCAACACTGCACATCTGCTTCTGAGGAATGGAGCGCTGGTGGGATGGAAGATGGACTCCCTGTTCATCCCTTTGAGATCACAGGGCATTTCCTTTTGGCATTTGGGTAGATCAGAGTGAGCATTACAAAGAAAGCTTTTCTATTGTTAGGTCACCTTTTCCCAGTCCCCTGGTTAAGAGGACCAGGTTTTTCTTAGAGTTTTTTCATGCTTGCTTGTTGGTGATTCCACACTGGAGGATTTTACAGCAGCAAGTCCAGGGTATAAGGAAGGCAAACAGGAATCCCCATGTGATATTTAATTCTGTGTGTTAACTTCATTGAACTGTTCAACCAACTGAACTAAAGATATACAGATAGCTGTAAAACATTTCTGGGTGTGTCTTTGAAGGTGTTTCCAAAAGAAACTAGCACTTGAATGGGAGGATGGACCTTTTTCAGTCCATCGAATGCAAAAGAAAACAGAAGCACGATAAAGGGCTAATTTGCCCTTTGCTTGAGCTGAAATAGCCACTTTCTGCCTGTGCACATACGCAGTCATAGTTCTTAGGCCTTTGGACTCAGCTGAAACTTACATCATAGACTCCCCTGGTCCTCTGGCATTTGTAGTTTGGACTGGAACTTTATCACTGGACTTCCTGAGCCTCTAGTTTACAGATAGTTAGATTATGTATCTATGCATACAAGAGCTGGGGTGTAGGCCAGAGGTGCAGGAGGGTGAAAGGATTCACCAGAGACAGAGTGGGGAGCAGAACAGGTATCCATGGAAATACACTGCTGAGGGGAGCAGCAGGCAAGACAGGAGAGGTCAGCTGTGCCATATGGGTTAGTTCCTAGCAGGGGATTCAGGTCATGTTGCAGTGAGTGTAGATATCTTCATAGTGCTGAGACTTAACTTCGTGCCACCAGGGAGGTCCCTAGCCTGTATTTTAATTGGATACTTGTCTGAGAGGTATTTTATGGGCCTTGATTGAAACTTTATTTTCTTTTAAATTCCATTTAAAATATTGTTTTTGTTAGAACTTTTGGAAAGATAAAGACTTCTATCTGGGCTGTTCTCATCAGCCACAAGGATCTTAGAAGCATTACTTTTCTCTAGGAGAAAGATATTCCTGCAGACCTTTCCTTCTCCTTAGGGAGAGTGATTAAGACAGAAGCAGAGAGCAGTTCTTCCAGCCTAGAACCTAAAGCTATTCTTTGGTCACACTGTTGGGCGAACAGTTTTTACCGTCTCCTGTGATACTTCACTTCTTAATCTTCATACTGCACTTTCAGAAATCCTAACAGAAAAAGCAAATCACCTACATGGGGGAAAATGACTGGCCTCAGCCTCTTCTCCCTTCTCCAATATTTAATGCCAGAAGACAGTGGAACAGTGTCTACAAAACTTTGAGGGAAAGAAATTTTTACAAAAGAATATTATAGTCAATGAAGATATCGGTCAACTGAAGACTTTTGGGACACAGTACCTAATATGAAAGTGTAACGTCCGTGAAAATTTCTTTGCTAATGGATCCAGAAAAAGAAGAATTGAATCAAATTAAAGAACACAAGAATAGAAATGCTGCAATAAACTGACAGTGAGGTGCATTAGATACATTTAAATATAGCTTATACTCATAAGACTCATGTTTACAGAGTACAAAGTAAATAACAAATCTGAAGAATATAAAATAATATAACTAAGAAAAATCAGTAGTTAGAAGAAATGCAAGGGTATTCTCTTTAATAGCAGGGAATTAGTGATATCTAAAACTGAAATGTAAGAAAAAAGAAGTGAAACTTTTAAGGCTTAAACCTTAAGATATTTTAAGAAATATCACTTGTGAAGAAATTACACTTGTTTGATGTTCATAGTTTTCCTTAAATTCAAGTTAAATTTCATGTTTTATTAAAAATGGCATCCCATATAAGTAGATATCATTTATTTAATCTCTTTATGCATCTGCCACCTCTCCATTCACTGACAGATAAGCACAGAAAAATGACCTTTTTTGGAGGAGGAATGACATTGTTCTTTTCTAATTCCATCTTGTGAGGGCTTCCATGGGTTAGTTGGACATCTTTCAAATGTGTTCCCCATAGTTGGGAGAAAAAGAGGACTGGAGCTTGACAGTTGCATAGAAATTCTAGAGGTATGAGAAGGACTAATAGCTGCTCTTGAAGCAGAGCCAGGAGAGGTGCTTGCAGTGCTGGGTGTGGCCTGCTTTCCTAGTGTTGTCAGGATAAAGGACTTATGATTGCTTCCTGTGGACGCTTGTGGACCAAATGGAAGTAAAACCTGGTATGGATTCTTCTTGGGACTTGTCACATAGCTTTGTTAGCAGGGTGAAGAAAACTGAGCATAAGGAGTCTGGTGCTTACCTCTGTATGCCCGAGGATCGAAGGAGGAGCTGCCACAGGGGTGTCTGAAGTCATGAGGACTTCAGAGACCTCCGGAAGAGCCATGGAAAACATCAACCCATGGTTAATTAACAGCCAGACCTGTCTGGAGATAATAGTCAAGTACCCTTTACTTCTTCAACTTTTGCCACATTTCTTCAACCTACAAGGAATTGAAACTGTAACTTCCCAGTGGGGGAAGAAATGAGATAGGAGAAGGTAGAAAGAAATGTGATGAGAGAGAACAACACACCCTCTCCTCCCCTGAATCTGACCAGGATAAGCAAACGTTGAAGGATGGAGACCATCAAACACTTTGACTTTTATATGGGACTAAGTATTTTCATTTTTCAATTGAGGCTGTTTTCATGACAAAAATGACTGAAGGATATTTTCTTATCTTCTAGTGGCTCAACAAAGTCACGTTCACCTGTACCCAGTAACATGTTTGCCATGGATTTCCAGCACTTTCATGCCCCTGTTTTCGTAGAATATTTTCCATTGAGGGAAACCCTGTTTATTCTTTTTGGCTCAATTTCAAATCTCTTCAATCATGACACATTCATGTTTTTATTCAGTGGAAACTTTTATTGCATTCACTATACTGTCTTAGGACCTTAAATTTATTATTATTATTATTATTATTACCACAATACAGGTACTACCATGGTTTTCACCAGAGTCTGTGCTAAACAGAATTGAGTAATTTGCTAATATTGAACAAGCCAGTTCTTTTCTTTGCATCTATTTTAGTTTCTGCTCATGGAGAAAGCAGAGAAATATCACTTCAGAACTTGACAGAAAAGAAAATTAAATCTTTACCACCCTTGAGGCCTATGAAATCATGAGCCATCACCTCACCTGCCAGGAGCCAGGACTGCAAAAAAGTCCGGTCTCACCTTTCTCTCAGTCAGGGCACCAGGAGAACAAAAGGATTTCCATTTAAAAGGAGGCCCGGCCTAAGATCACAGACATCCCACCCAGACACCTCCTGCCAGCTAAAAACAAACACCTGCACCGCCAATCTCTTTGAATCAAACCTTCTCCCTTCCCCCCTTTTTCTTCCACCCCTCTAAGTGCACATATACCCCTGTTCCTAATAAAAAAGATGAGGCTTGATCAGAAATCTGTCTTGCCTCCATTCTTCGCGTCTCCTTGCTTGTGTGTATTCATTCTCTTTAGGTGGTTCCCACGCGCCCCCGTTGTTGTCCCGCAGGCCGGGGCACTCACCATCCCAATAAGGGTCTACTTGTAACAGTGTCGTCCCCAGGAAAGGGGGAAGTTCCAGAATCATGGTTCTGCCCTAAGTGGGTAGAGCTGAGCAGAGAAAGAAGATTCTGCAGAGAGAAGAGAAAGAAGGAAGCAGGATGGAGAGCAGCAAGGAGACCTGGAGGAGGCACGTGGAGCAGAACGACATGTGAAGAGGCTGTGCTTTGCTTTTTGGTCTTGGACTGGTTGGAACAGATGTGAGTGAGAGACCCATGGGGAGGTTAACAATGGCAGCTTTCATCTTGATTTTGATTTTGCTCTTTTCCTCCCAGATTTGTCTGACTCTTTCTGACCCTTTTCTATGGGTCTCTACTGAAAGGTCCTTTGGCCGTATGGCAGGTTTTTGGGCATTGCTTTGGGCCAATCCTATTTGGCTGGACTTTTACCCTCAAGGAGATGGGTAACTTTGGATGCTTAACTTAGTAACTATGTTCTTTGTCCTTTCTGTATGGTACCCTAATTGTATTAAAGTTCCTTTCCATTAAAAGCCTTATATGTTTATCTTAATGCGGTGGATGGCAGAACCCATTCAGAGAGAGAAGGTTTGGGGGTTCTGAGATGCTCCTCTCCCTGCCCTGTAACACACTCTCTATACGATTGGTATTTAGTAAACAGGAATACAGCTAAAGTGGTAATTTTTTATTTACCTCTCTTGTCTGTGACTGCTTGCATTTATTTATTTCGGCAGTTTCTGTGGGGCTTTGCCTTCCTTGTGATATGGTACTTCGTTCTATTCTGAGAAACCTTTCCTGCCAAGTGATGTCTGACAGGGAATATATATTACTGTACAAAGTAGAACGAATTATACAAATCGGTCATAAAAATTTTAGGAACTTGTTGAAGTGGAGAAGTCACTAAACTGAAATACCATGACTGAAATTCCAGGATCCCAGAATGGAACTGATGTTTTGCTTTGTATAATATTTTATGGTGACTGGGGAATGAGTGAGTCTATTTTTTAATGTCTATGGGAATAACAGCAATACTATCACCTAACAGTAAGTAAAGAGAAGTAAAATGTCACATTTGGAAATGATGGCTTCATCCCCAGTGGAGACAGATTCAGTGATGGTATTAGAAACAGTGTGACTCAACAATGAAAAAAATACCAACAACCCAATTAAAAAAATGGCAGATGATCTGAACAGACACTTTTCCAAAGAAGATATGCAAATGGCCAACAGGCACAGGAAAAGATACTTATCATTTCATCATTAGCTAGAAATCAGCTCTTTGTTTCCAGCCGCAGAAGCAGGATGATAAAAGGAATGTCATCATTTGGAAAGCGTCGCAATAAGACGCACACGTTGTGTCCCTGCTATGGCTCTAAGGCCTACCACCTTCAGAAGTCGACCTGCGCCAAGTGTGGCTACCCTGCAAGCAGAAGAGAAAGTATAACTGGAGTGCCAAGGCGAAAAGACGAAATACCACCGGGACTGGTCAAATGAGGCACCTAAAAATTGTATACCGCAGATTCAGGCATGGATTCCGCGAAGGAACAACACCTAAATCCAAGGGAGCCGCTGTTGCAGAGTCCAGTTCATCTTAAGGATTTCAGCAATCATGCAATAAACTTCTTGTTTAAAAAAAGAGGACAAATCAAAGCAGTGATGAACTAATAATACTTCACACCAATGAGAATGGCTACTATCCTGAAGACAAGAAACAAGTGTTGGAGAAGATATGGAGAAAGGAAAATATTTGTGCCATGTTGGTGAGCATATAAATTGATTCTGCCATTAAAGAAAGCAGTTTCGCAATACCTCAAAAAATTAAAAATTCCATATGATCCAGTAATCCCACTTCTGTGGACATGAAAATTATGAAAAACAATCCCATTCATTTGAAGATAAATATATGTTATCTAAAAACTGGAAAAAAAGACTTAAGTGCCCATTGATTTATGACTGAATAATGAAACTGTGGTATACATGCAAAAACCAGAATACTATTCAACAGTAAAAAGGATTTAATTCTTTCATTTGCAATGACAAGGATGGACTTAGAGGGAATTATGTTTAGTGAAATAGGAGAGACAGAAAAAAGCAAATTGTATGATATCATTCATGTGTGGTATATTTGAGAAACAAGCAAACAGATGAACTAAATAAAAACAAACCTATTTTAAAAACTACTAAGAAAGATTATATTGTACATAAAGAAAAGCACCAGTGATTCAGAATCAAGATGAATGATGGTAAATACTTGTAAGATGCTACAGTAGCTAAAAGACATCATAGTTTCTGAAAGGATTAGACTAAACATGTATAATTTTAAAAAAGATTTATTTATTTATGTATACAAGAACTGGCATACAGGCTGAGGTATGGGGTGAGAAGATTCACCAGACACAGTTCTGTTCACCAGGGGAATAGAACAGACAAATTCACTGAAATACACTGCTGAGAGGAGCAGCAGGTGAGACAGGAGAAGTCTGCTGTGCCATGTGGTTCACCTCCCTGGCCAGGGATCGAACTAGTGCTGCAGTGGCTGCAGACAGTTTCATAGTGCTGAGACTTAACCCCTTGTGCCACCAGGGAGGCACCTAAATATTTATCTTTTATGTTCTTTTAATTGACTTTCACTTGGTAATCTGGCAAAGATGAACCAGTTCAAAAAAAGAAAAAAAATACTTCACAAAATGAGCTTGTACTTCTTTCCTTTCATATCAAACATTTAGAAAAATTGTTTTCATTTCATTATTTTTACTGAACTTTGTGCTTTCTGGTCTTAATCAGTGAGGAATTTTTTTACATCAGCCCAATGTCTTAAACATAGCAAATACTCATATAGGAAAAGGAAAAAAAGAAAAAAGTTTGGCAAAAAGAGAAGGGTATTATGAAGTCCTCCCATCACAATCCAGCAAAGATTTAAGCATATTCTTGGCTAAATTGCTCAACTTTTCCAGTTTCTTCTATGAAATTTCCTGCTTGCATACGTAAAAAAATGTCAGTGGCTTAATCCTTAAAAAAAAATGAGCATTCCCTATATAACTGAAGAAATGTCTAACAACAAAATAAGGAAAAACATAGTGAAACAAAAACATCCAGAGGTAACCACAGTGAACAACTTGAGGCTCACTGAGTCCATGAGTGTCAGTATGCATTTTTAATAAGTGATTAAAAAGAAGTGAATCATCCAAATATTATCTATAGATTCCGCTTGTCATTTTCCATGCTTTCATGATGGTTTTCTCTAAATTATCTTCTTTCAACGTGCCTGTAAATGCAGCTGGCATGTTTGCAAATCCTTCAATGATCTATTCATGGGCCTGGATGTTGCCCTATGAGACCCACGTCCACAAGCCTTTCAGAGATTTCTGCTTGCCAGTGGGTGATGATAAACCCTTCCATGTGGAGTTCCTGGCAGATAACAATCTCTGGGGGTTGGCCTGAGGGAAGTGGCCAGTTACTGTTACATGTAGAGAAGGGTACACTTACAATTCACTCATTTAAAGGCAAAATCAAATCGAAGTTTTTAAGATGGGCAAACTTTTTATCAGACTCTACTGCATCAATAACTTTGCAGCCTTGGATCCTTTGATAACACATTTTAGTTATCTGCCCCACAACAGAGCCTGCTATCCTGCTGCCACATCATCCATCACTGTTTTTCTACCCTTTGTGCCACAGATGTCAAGGAGGCCAAAGTAGGCTGGTATCCTGTCTTGCCAACTGTTCCCAGACCCAAGGGTGGTGGTAACTTGCCTGGCCACTCTTTAGGCATCGTTTCTAGTCCCTTCCATCAGAAGTGGAGTGCGTGGTCCAAGCTGAAGGAACTACTACCATGGTTCCTGTTGGTGAGGTCAAGTTTTTAACTTTCCACAATTCTGGCCACTTGTTGCCTCATTTTCATATCACTATTTCCAGTCTTTTGGCTGCCACTCTCATCTAAAGATCCACAGAGGAACAAAGCTGTCAGCAGAATCAGTCTATTTTTTTTTTTTTTAAGATTTTTTTATTTATGCACACAAGAACTAGGGTACAGGTCAGAGGTGCGGGAGTATTGTGTGTGTGTGTGTGTAAGAGGATTCACCAGAGACAGAGTGGGGAGCAGCAGGCGAGGCAGGAGAAGTCTGCTGTGCCATGTGGGTCCCCTCCCTGGCTGGCAGCAGGGATCGAACGTGAGCTGCAGTGGCTGTGGTTTGCTTCATAGTGCATTGCTTAACCCACTGCACCACCAGGGAGGCCCAGAATCTGTCCATTTTTAAGAGTTAAACTTCAGGTATCTTCAAAGTTACTGTTAGTAGGGTTACCTTCAATGTGTTTCCGCAGTACTGAACTCTTAGCATGACCCATCCTGAAACTTGAGAGTCTGCAAGTTCCACTACCTAGTGAAAGTGGCTGAGATTGCTGTTTGTTACTTTTAATCATTACATGATCCTTCATATGTTCTACGTTTTTGTAGGTTAACCTTCAAACAATAAAACTAAGAGGAAGAAACAATCCTGTTGCACAAGGATTATACTTTATAACATCTTTTCAATGTGTAAATCAAATTACCTGACTTTCAGCTAAATCTGAATGACTTAAAAATTAATAGAGTAACGGTATTGTAAATCAAAAGATCAAGTTCCTAAAATCTGCCTTTAGCAATGCTACAGTTGTCTGAATCAACAGTAGGCCAAGAGACTCAATGTTTTTCTGATGGATCTGTGAAAAAGTCGAAAAATCAAAGTGTCAAGTAGCACATTTTTAGAATAAATGTATGCTTAATATTCTGAAGGGATCTTTTAGGACAATACAGAGAAGGATGTCTTTTTATGATATTTAGAAAATTGAAGAGATACATTTATTGAACTCTTTTATTTATTGAACTGGTTTAATCACTCAGACAGTTGCCACATTAGCACTTGGGCTTGTTCCTTATTGGTGAAAATATTTTCTATTTTAAAACAGTCAAATATAAAACACCACCAGGAATTAGTAACTTAAAAAGCTTTTTTGAATATCAAGTTTCTATACAATATAGTGTGGTCATGATAACTTTAGGTTTTCCAACATAAACAGAAAAAAAGTATTATAAAAACAATATTTGGGTTTTGATAAATCCTTTAAAGTGATCTTTTTACATAATCTTCAATGCCAAATGGACTCACACCTTGGGATTTTGGGGTTGTTAATAGTAGATGACGTTTACTGAAACCTCATATTTTATTTTGAGTAGCTGATCTTGAGTAATATCTTCAGATAGCAATTAGATAACAGGACTATGTGTATACTGTTGCTGCTATTAGTCTGTTTTGTAACCTAGGAACTTCTCAGTAAAGAGATGATGGAGTAGAGAGAAGAGACACATTGTTGAGATATTAAAATGCTATGATTATTAAGGTTTTGGGCACTGGCCTGAAGGGAGGAACATAGAACCACTCACTTGATGGTAATGTTTTAACCACGGTAGGAAATACAGTTATACTATTGGGTTGAGAAAATATTAAGTTATATTTAGGCTGAGTCTAGAGGCACTTCTAGACTTTAGAGTTTAGAGACAGGCAAGTACCCAGTAGAGATTAACTTTTCAAATGCAAGAAAGAGTTCCAACTGTTCCCGGGCAGGTAAGGGCACTTACCCCAAAACTGCCTGCTCTAAATAAGTTCTGTCATCTGTCACAGCAAGACAAAACATACTCTAGTGCATAAGACCTTTAATGGAAAAGAATTTCATATAATTGGCGTGCAGTAGAGAGAAGGGAAAGAACAGATAAAATAGTTTTCACGCAAAACACCTAAAGTTACCCATCCCCTTGTGGTAAATGCTCAGCCAAACAGGGTTGGCTCAAAACAGGAACACCAAGGTCCAAAAGCTTGCCACAAGTTTAAGAAATCTGGTGGGAACCCATAAGAAAGGGGTAAAAGGGACCAGATAAGTCTGGAAGGAAAAGAGCAAAATTAAAATCAAGATAAATTCTGTCATTGTTAATCTCCCCATGGGTCTCTCACTGACCATGTCTGTTTCAAGCGTCTCCTTACATGTTCCCCAAATCTCTGGTACTAGTCCAAGGCCGAAAAGCAAGTGTGGCTTCTTCACATGTCTCTCTGCTCCATGTGCCTCCTCCAGGTCTCCTCCTTGTTTTCCATTTCTCTTCCTTCTAACTCTCAGTCTCCTCTCTAGCTTCTTTTCCCTGCTGCTCAACTCCACCCTTTCCTGGGTGGGGAAGGGAGCCTGTAACCTTCCTTTTCTCTGGGAACCACCCTATTACACAACTTGGAGGTAGAGATTTGGGTATGATGGCAGGAGCATGTGTTGTGGAAATGGTGTTCATTAATGTCCCAGAAATCAGACAAACCAGAAAAATGAAATATCTCATAGCATTTCTGACCTGGAACCAAAAGGGGGAGGAAAAGTGTACTTTGGAAGAATATCAGGGGCACACACAGTTTTGTCTTGGACTGACTCAGATGGTGGTTTCTGGAGGGGACATTGAGCTGCCCCCAGCTGGGTTGAGTGTGACTCACTCTCTGATTGTCTGCTGTTGAGACAAGAAGTGTTGGCCACCTGCCTCCCTCCAGGGCTGTAATTAGCTGAGGCTTTTCTGCCTTTTGTCATGTTAAATGGTGCCTGCCCATGTCTTCCTTCCAGGAGGTTTGTGCTTAATCTGTGAGAGAAACGAGTGACTCATTCCTCTTTCCCAGGCTGCTCTTAAAGAATTCCAGCTTTCTTAAACTGACCCCAGGGGAACCCCTCTGGGCTCAATATGAAATTCATCTTTATTTCTGAATTATTTACTCCTTTCAAACTAATTTCTATTTTCTGGGGAGAAGCAGTCCTCTGCCTGTTTAGTGCTGTTTCTCTGGTGTCCTGTGTGGACTTTTCCTGCTGGCTAGGGCTCCTTTCATAGTCTGATGTTCTCAAAGATCCTTGTAAGTGGCTAATATCATCTCTTCGAACTCACTGATGCTTGATAGGCAGGTTATATCAATCCAACTTCAAAACCCACAGAGCCTAATCGCATGAAGAAGGGAATGACAGGAGAATCTGTCTGCAGACCAGCTCTACTTCAGTGCCCATCAGGGTCACCAGAAGGTTCACTTCTCAAGGGCTTCAGGAATTATCTTTCCTTGTAGGTACACTCCGGTCTCTAAGTTGATTTATGAGAAAAGCCTTCCCAGATGTGCTGTGCTCAGGCCATCTGCTTTTAGGTTTTAATGTGCTTCATGCTTATATGTGATCTGTAACAATACACCGCTTGATGTCACCTCAGGCTTCAGAGCAGCAATGGTGAAAATAATAACTTTGTTTCTTAGGAAGGTGATCTAAACTATTTTAAAATAATGCTTACGATTAAAACGACTTCCATTGGATAGACCTCTTAAGAGGCCTCTTTTTGAAGCCACATAAATAAATGAGGGAGTGAGCAACTTGTTTAACTTGTTTTAGCAACAAGGCAGTAAGTGATCTATTTAGCCTTCAGGCCTGTCCCCATTTCTCTGTGGCTTAGAAGGGCTGGCATTTCTTCTAGTGGAGTTTTACTGTTACAGGGCAACACTAATATAAAATAGGTTTCCCTCACTGGGTCCTCACCCGCACGCTCAGAAGACTTTTATAATAAGCCCCAACTTCAGGCACATGTGACAAAAGTTATTAAAGGGTTTTATTTTACAAAAGAAGGGGAATAAAGTAGAAATAACACCAAGGGAAGAGAGGGAGACAAATCCGTAAATATCCTACCAGATCTTCCAAGTTGGAATGCAATGGCGCTTTGAGAGCTGGCTCTGAATCAATGGAGATGGTTCCAAAGGAAGAGACAGCCCAAGGCTCACCTCTCTGGTTTTATAGCCAG
Organism: Galemys pyrenaicus; assembly: GCA_019455555.1. NCBI lineage: Eukaryota > Metazoa > Chordata > Mammalia > Eulipotyphla > Talpidae > Galemys > Galemys pyrenaicus. The sequence continues at coordinate 1,676,810 of JAGFMF010012143.1, read as the reverse complement.
CCTGGCTGCTGAACTCCACCCTCAGGTCCCAGTGATCCACTCTTTGATAATCATTTTATTGGATTTGTGGTTCTGGAACACTGGTGGTCTGGAGTGGGGGTTGGAGTCCATAAACCTATCTATGTAATCCATTTAGGACTACCTTTCCCCCTAACATTACTATGATGGGGCTTCCCACAGGAAATTCTTGTTTTATCTTTAGTTGTAATAAATGAATTTTTTATATTTCCCTACACTTAAAATCCATCCACATTTTCTCTGAGATAAATGCCAACCTTGAGAATGAATGAAGTGGATTTTCCTTTGTTGGTAGAAACTCTAGTTCATGATTATTCATTTATAGGTAATAATACAGATGACTTCACTACAATATCTTAATAAATGAAAATGGAATTTTACAAAGATGTAAATTAGGGCCATAACATTATCACAAATTAAAGGTCTTTGTTTTACCAAAAAAAAAAAAAAGTTTCCTCATGATAAATGATGACCCCCCCAAAAATGATTTAATTATTTGAAATTTGAGTTACATGCTTTAAATATATCTAACAGCAAAAGTTAACTTCATATTTGATACTTATAGAAAAAGATAAAGTATACTTTTATGCTGAAGAAAAAGTGGTCTATTTATTGATTGTCAGGGCATCACCCTTTAAAGTAATTATTTATGTCTACTCCTTTGATGTCTAAAACATATTTTATAGTAACTAGATAACACATTGTAAAGGAAATTATTTTTTCTAGTTTTCTCCAACAATAATAGCTAAGCTAAATAATAGCTAGGCTAAATTTCCACTCCAAGTATATGAATGACTTATTAAATGCAGGTGAAGCAAAGTACTGGATGTATTTGTTATACTGTTATAATTTGTTATATTCAAGTTTTCAGGTCTAGTCTCCCAGCCAGGAATAGATCCCAGGCTGCAGTGGCAGCTCTGAGCCCCAGCCATCCACTTGCCCTACTACTGATTTGCAATGTTTTGCAATGGGGGAGGGGATTGCCTCTGAGTGACTGGCAGAATCCCATGAATAACTGTGTTTCTATTAATGGGACATGTGGAAAGAACCCACCAATATAAATGCACCTGGCAGGACAAAGATGATGGAATCTTAGAGTAGAAAAATTTAGGATGGAAGGTCTCACAAGGACAAACACCAGACTTAGAGGTAGGGAGAATTATTGATCTTAGAAGACCAACCCAACTTGACCCCAAGTTAATAAATCTTAACTAAACCAACTATGGAAGCTCCAGGAATCTAAGTTGGGGTCAGAAAAGATTATCAGTTAAAGATGGGGGCAGAGAGGATTGTTGATCTTAGAAGACCTACCCAACTTGACCCTAAGGCAATAATTTCCACAATAATTTCATCCAAGAATACTATAAAAGAATACCCTTTTCTCCTGTAAAATGCAGTTTTTGCCCATGTGAATTTATGCAGATGCTGAATTCTTTCTCAGAGAGACCCAAGAACCTCACATCTAAACCCATCATCTGAACCTTAATAAGGTCATGGTTACTCCACCCACTCCTCTCCCCCCTGCATCTTATGTGACAGTCAGTTCTTTGATATAAAACATTAAATAAGGAAGGTGGTGACTTTGTAGATGGAGCTGCTTTTTGGTGGTGGATTATTCCTGTATCTGTTGTGGCTGGTGGTGTGACTCTGATGTACAGAGGGTTACCTGCTCTAAGGGACATTCAGAGTATGTTTCACATTTTTCTAGTATCTCAGGTTGTGCCTCTCATGGAAGAATCTCACCTAACAGGTGTCCTTTAGGACTCACATCTGCCATATGGTAGGAGACTTCTGTTATCTGTCTTGGAGTCCACATTAGAGTCCTAGACTCTGAAAGTAAGTTTTCTAAAACTAATGGAAAGCTCTGTTCAAAGTTTTTGGTTATAATAAGTAAATGAGGCCAGCGTGGGAGAATCATTACATGGAAATACATCACATGGAAATACATCATCTGATGCGTTGACAAAGAAGGGAGAACTGTGAATTGAGTATTCAGTGGTGTTAAAAAAAATCACTCAGTCTACTCAGCACTATATGAAAAATGCAATAAAGACATTTCAAAACAGTATGCTTTAGTGAAATATTGGTATAGTGTAACTATCAATACATGGATGAAATTGTTAGTGGAATTTAAACATTTTGTACCTGTGAATGGGTGTATATGTTTGCATACATGTCTAGATGTGGCATTGTGCATGAATAGGGTGGGTAGAGTTTAAGCCTATGTCACTTTATTTTCTCCTTGGGAAATTCAGCTGATGTGATTTTAGAATTGATCTATTTTTCACATCTCAGTGGTAATATATAATTTTCTTTAAACACATCTAGTTTCTACTTACTATTTATCTAGAGAATTAAGATTTCACTCCTGATGTTAGTTGTTGTATAAATGTGTCATCACTTCGCTGTTTTACAGAATTAAAAGCTTTTCTCCCCAGGAGTCCCCTTGATGTCCTGAACTGACATCATGCACTAAAGCCCAAGGAAGCAGAGTACAGTCTGAGGAGCCCTACAGAATTAACGAGTCCATTTATGGTACATGTAGAGAGAATCCAGTCATGCAAATGCACTTATTGTGAGCACAATTGTTAGGGATAGTGATGGGACAAAAGACTAGTCAGTGAGAAAACCAGATTCAAAAGAAAAAAGGAAAAGTATCTGCAAATGGTGGCTTCAGGGGTCATGCTGGAGGTAAAACAGTTTGGCTCTCTGCTTTCTGTAGGGTGGAGATTGTTCACTGGCAAGGGTAATGGGATGAAAGCAGATCAGGTCCTCTGTCACCTTTCTTTGAGAGCCACCTGCCTCTTTGGAGAGTGTTTCTGAAGCAGTGAGGACTCCAGCTTGCCTCCTGGATGCTCAGGATTTCATTGATGGGGTTGAGGTAGTTTCCCTCTAAGTTACTTGCCATGAATATTTTTGCCTAATTTCTTCCCTCAGGTGTGGTCCCATAATTCTCCCATCACCATAGCACCTGTAAACAATCACCATAGTCCTTGTACTCTGCCCTGACCCTCCCTTTTATTTTTAATTTAAATTTTTATTATTTTAAAAATAATATTTGCTTTCTTTTCTCAGGTGTAATCCCCACATAATTTCCACCACAATTTCACCCTTGCACTACCACCATATCCCTTGTGCTCGTCCTGCCCTCATTTTGACCCCTTTCCCTGTCCATTCCCTGAAAAATTTCTCTGATTTGTAATGCAGTAACTGTTTATTTTTGTTGTGTTTTTTCCCTTTGGCTGTTGATATTTTTTTATTTTTTTCCTTGATCCCCTATATTCCTCTTATAAGTGAAACCATCCAGTATTTTTCTTTTTCCTTCTTCCTTATTTCACTGAGCAAAATTCTTTCTAGTTCCTGCCATGCAGCTGTGAACGGCATTAGTTTATCTTTTTTGATTGCTGAATAGTAGTCCATTGTATATATATACCACATCTTCTTTATCCAGTCATCTGTTTTTGGGCACTTGGGTTGATTCCAAGTCTTACCTATTATGAATAGTGCTGCAATAAACATATTTTCCCTTCCCTTCAACTCCTCGCCCTCCTATTCCCCTGCCCTATGCCTTAGAGCTACAGTTTGCCTGCAAGTTTTGTATTTTTCTTGACTGTAAGGCCACTTTGTAGTAAAAAAAAATAGTATCATGAAAAATAAAAGAGGGACATCAACTAAAAGTGTATAATGAAGCATGAAAAATTAATAGCCAAATTAAAATTATAATCAGTTCTTTATGTTGCAAGAAAATCTGTGCATCACACTCAAGTTCACTGGGCGTAAAATGAACATATAGGGTATATTGTTATTTCTTGTCATTAATATATGTAATGCATATGACTGGTAGTACATATTTTGATGACATTTACATATCCCATCTCATGCTGAGTCATTACATTTTACCAGATCATCAGTTAGATTTGTTCCAAACACCAGAATCCTGTCTATGTTATTTTTTACACTATCAAACAGTAAAAAAATTTTCACCATTTTAAGAAATTTACCCTCATCAAGAATCATGTCATCATTCATTTTTGTGGGGGAAAGGAGCTTAATTTTTCATTTGTCTCTGACTCCTAATACTGCATGATAAATTTGGTAAAGACAGTATTAGAGAACAAGCTTTGTATCTAAATTAGCCAAAGAATAACTAATGCCCTCAAAAAACCATATTACTAGCAATCTCTTTTGTATTTGCCACATTTGTATTTGCCACGAAGTAGTAAATTTTAGCTTTCACAGGTGGGATGCATAATTGTGTTCACAGAAAGAATTGCAAAGTTTTATGGTTACATTTTCTCAGTAACTCTTACTGGTTCATTCATTTCAATTCCATATATGTAGAAATCATCCTCTATCTTAAGATTGCCACATCGACTCATCACTGTGTAGATTATTATGAGGGCTAAGATTTATGTAATATAAAAAAGAGAATACCATGTCACTTGAAACCAGACTGCCAAGTCAACATGTCAAACCAAACTGTCAACATTTATTTATGGGAAAATTGCCTTACAGGCTGATTAGTTGTGGCAAAAATGATTGCGACAAAGAATTTTCAGCTGTTTAAGTGCAGCCTTATCCTGACAGAATACATGTGCCAGAGTTTCCTAAGGACACATATATTTTGAAGTTCTCCTAATTGCTGGGACAATCAGTTAATTCTTCTGATTTGTTAATTACGTAATAGTTAATATTTTTTCCATATGTATAACATATTAACACAAGTGCAATATCTTAAAATGCACATTTCATCTTAAAATGTCTTGAGAGTAAAAAGAAAAAAAAGTCTTGAGAGTAATTCCTGCAGCAGCATGGAGTAGGAGGAGATGTTGGAGATAGGCCACGCCCCATGCTCTCATTGTATCATTGAGAAGAAAGAGCCCCTCTTGAAGCGAAACCACCTCACACACCCCTGCACCCACTTACTGTCTGGGCGGAAACCAGAGCTTTTGTCCTGTGCGTTGGGAATCAGTCACGATACCATACAGGGATGGGATTACTGTTCCTAGGAGGTTTAGGGATGCTCCCCAAATATATGAACCTTTTCTACCGAGGATGCCTCACTTGAAGCTGGTAATTAAATTCAGGGGTGGAGATACTGATACACAGAGGAACGATGTACTACTGTGTTTAGGAGATAAATCGCAATGGTAGGGAATACATCTATATTAGCATGTTCTGAAAAACTGGGTCTCATGTACTCCATATAGTTCCCTTAATTTCAGTTCCTGCTGTGTTTTGCAACTCTATTTAGTGTCAGCTGTTATCAATTTAAGGAGCATCTAAAGGTGCTGTTACCTCATCATTTTTATTTATTTAGGCTGAGGTTGGGAATAAATTAATCTGAATCACTCTACTTCCTGAAACTGAAGAAAATTGAAGGGCCTATACGTGGAATTCAGGTATCTCTAAGAAACAGTTTTGTTCTGAAACTTAAGGATGTAAAAGACAGGGTTTAGGCTTTATCTCAGAACAGGAATACTTAGGAAATAAAAGGAAATTGAAGAGAAGGCCATTAATTGAACTGGGTGAAGAAAATCATTTCCTTAGGAGCAGGACTGAGATCTGAGAAGGCAGGTCAAACGGATACTAAACATGTCACATCTGTATTCCTTTTGGGATCAGGTCTGGGAAGGGGGAATCTTATGATTATTAATACATTGATGAATTTTTAAGGACCATCCAATTTATGATATCATGCTTCCCTGTTTGAATTCTCAGTTAATTATAAAGAGTCCTGGAACATTAGACTAAAAGGAAAACTGGACATTAAAAGACTTAAAAAAATGTGGACGGGACACTGGGTTGGTGGAGTACAATGGAGGGTATCTCAGGTAAAACCTGAAGTCTTGGAATTAACACTTTGTAATATCATATTTTGCTAGAAACCAGAAACATTCAAATGTCATTTTGGGAGAGGGTATAGTATAAATGGTAAATTTATTTTTCCTATATAGGGGATGCATAATATCGCAATTACCTTTTTGATGGTACATTTCTCCAAATGTGATTCAGGATTTTTTTAAGTACAGTTTTCTCCTGCTATTTGAAAATAGAGTGCTTTTTCTTTCAAACATTTCCCAAGCTGAAATGGCTTAAAGTGAAGAAGCAATTATTGTAAATTTATATGGAGACATTTTTGAGTATTCCCAGACCTAAAAAAACAACCTACTAAATCACACCAATAACAAGTAAACTTAATATGTAGTGAAAGCAGGAATGATATGATAAATATATAGTGTGTTTCAAGTAATTTCCTGGAAAGGAGATTTGCAGGGCTACTATCAATGTTCGGGGTGCTGTGCCCCTAAATATCTGCTGCCAAATGGACCCTGAAAGCACTGTTTTTATTTTTTGCCTTTTGTTTTAAAAGAAGAAATCTTCTTCAGATTTCTTTTAGTTAGCAAAAAAAATGTCTTTGTAAAGGCAAAATTGCCTAATTTGAAATTTTGAAGAGTGAGGGATATCTGTACTGAAACTAGAGAAATTTTTTGTTTACAGTAACTGTGGTAGGAGCTGGCCATTTGTGTTTTCTAAACTTAGTACCTGGATGCTAATGCATGGGATCTAATTTTTCCTGTTTACATTGACTCTCTTGACAAGTATTTTAAGGAAGAGATTTGAGTTTGGTTAATTCACTTGGGAAATGATAAAGGAGCCAGTTCCGTAAAAATTAGGCTGTAGCAACTGAAGCAGAGCCTGTCTCCACCCAGACATAGAGGTGAGATTCTAAAATGAAACTGAATATGACTTTGAAAGGGGAAAAACTTTTGGGATTAGCTTAATTTATGCATAATATATAAAAGGATTTTATTTCTGGACTTCAATATCTCTCTAGACACTATTTGAGGGAATTTGTATTGTTTACGTTTGGTGCATATTTATACTGCTGTTGAAGGATTTGGGCTTTAAAAAATGTTCTTTGTGTGCCTTTACACTTTCTTGAGGAGCTGTATTAGACAATGCAGCTGGACATAATTTGAAGTGGGAAATAGGCAGGGAGTGAATTTTGGTGCAGGGTGTAGTTTGGCCTTGAAGCTAATTTAGTAAATGTTTGGATTTGGTCACTTCAGAACTTTTCTGTCCAAAAATCTTGTTGCTTGTACCTAAGAACAGAGAGAACTCATGCAAGTGGAAGCCAAGACTGCCCTGATATGTTCCAAATTTTCGTCCCTGAGAGAGAGCATCAAATTTCTAGTTCATTATAGACATGGTTGTCTCAGTGCTAAGGCAAGAGCAAGTCTGTGTGTGTGTGTGTGCATCTGTGTGAGAATGGGGGTGTTATTGGTGGTGGTAGAGGTAAGCAATTCTTATCCTTGGGGTATGATGGTGGACAAACCTTTCTATTGGCCTCTCCTCAGCTGGGCGGCAGAAGGTCTCGCCCATTCAGAACATACATATGTAATGTACGTACACATACATATATATCTACCACACATAGTCACATCTGTCATGTGCATTTTCATCTTTGGGCTATCTTATATTTTTTGTAAGGAATATTTTACTTCCTCAAATTATGCATTGTCCATTATAAGTTATCAAAAGAAGGTGTAAGAAGTAAAAATTTATAAAGAGTTTATTGGGCTACAATATGAAGAAAGGATTGGAGGGATGCAGACGGAACAAAAATGGAGATAGACAAATCAGGGCTGTAGTTATAATAGCAATAGGAGAGGTTGGAAACACAGTCAAGTGTTAATCTGGGCTGGATTCACTGACTGACTTTTGGATATGTGGGACAGTGGGGGGTTCAAATGACTGGACCTCAGGGCTGACCAGATGGTAGTACCATTCATTGAGTTAGCAACTCCAATGAAAGAATATGTTTTGGTAGAATGATAATGAGTTTGAGAGATTTTCTCTCTGTTTAAAAGGAATGGAGGATGGGTATGGAAAAAAAGTTCAGGAAGATTCAGTAGTGGTGTTGGTGGGATCAAGGTAGGCAATAGATGGGAGCATTTCAATGAACAACCTGAGTGTCTGTCCATCTCAATGTCTGTCCTTCTCAGTGTCTGCAGAGACCTTTGTGGGTGGGACATTAGGAGAGGGAGAAGTGATGGCAGGGAAGGAAACTAATGTTGAGTAGTGTCTCTCTCCTTACCGGTGATTCTACTCACAAATTCCACTAATTTGTTTTCTATCCTCTTTTCAAGTAACAAAGTCCAAGGAAAACCCACTTTTAGGTTAGAGTAACTGTTTTCTAAAAGTGGTTTCTTGTCTCTGAGGTGGAAGTTGTAATTAGCAGTGCTTATGTGAAACTTCCTTGAAAATCTTCATTTTAATAGTCCCAATACTGTATACAGTACTGTGTATTTCTCTGCAATTCCTATGTTAGCCACTGGATGGCGGGCTCAGTTCACAGAAAGGCAAATCAGTGCATTGGAAATTTCCTTTTAGCCATTGTTAACCAGAGGAAGACACTGCCATAGAAGCCACAATTGACTGTTCCCTAGAAAAGAGAGTATAGGAATGTAAAAAGTACACAAAAATGTTGAAAAAAAAAACCACAATAAAAAACCCCTACCTTTTATCAAATAATGAATTCAGGCATTTACTGCTTGGTGTGTACCTTACAAAAGCTTATTGTTTGTTATTTCCTACTCCTCCAAAATATTTAATTTGAGAAAGCAATCGATAAAGATTAGTTCAGACATATCACTATGTGCCACAGTCACATGGAGGTCAGATACTGTTCTTTAACTAGACAAATTGCTTTTTATTCTGAGATCCCTTGTATCTAATGCACCCCCTTAGTTCTTGCAGTGGGTTGAATGTAGTTCCCCCTTCGATATGACTTTATTAGGAGATAGGGCTTTTAGGAGACAATTAAGATTGAATAAGATCATAAGGAAGGTACTAAAACCTTTATGATTGGTGGTATTAAAAGAAGAGGACTTAATATTTCATGATTATTTCAATGGTAAGTACTAGAGAGTTGAAGTCTTAAGAATAGTGCAATGTTTTTCTTAAGCAAAGAACCTCCTGCCCCCATAACTTCTGATTTATAAATAGATATAGAAAAATTTCTGAGCTAAATATGCATATATGTATATAGTTTTTATTTAGGAAATGATCAGATATTTAGTTGCAGGGCCAGAGAAAAGTTGACACTCTTTTGCAAGTCTTTTAGAGTTTTACTGTCAATTTCCCCTTGTGTTTGCTAAAATTCCTTAATTGGAGGGCATTTATTTACTCTACAATTTGGAAAAGTATACATACATAGAAAGTTAAACTGTTGTCTTAAATTTGTATGATATGAAAAAATGTAGTCTTACATGTACAGATTTCAAGGAAAAAGAATGGGATGGTGGCTTAAAGAAAAGGGGGAAGGTTAGGAAAAGTATAAAGGGAGAGAGTAACAAGACAAATAATCTCCTTCAGAATTAGCAAAGTTTAGTAGCCTTTGGATCTTGTTGTTTTTAGTCACTTACAAAAGAGATACACTTAAATATGAAAATATTTAGACTTCTACCTTAGATCAGAGTTTGAGTTTTGGTTCTGACATGTATGCCTTTGATCAAGGTATTTTCTGTCCTTTTCTCTAATCTGTAAAGTGGAGCTAATGCTTACTCATGGAGCTATCTCCTGATTCTGAGTGGAGGAATCTTCATTTATAGTAAAATTTTCCTCAAGGTAAAATAGTTTGAGTTAGGTCATGTATGCTCACTTATAAATCATTCACTATGATCTAGGGAATGCCACAGGGAATGCCATTTATACAGTGACCTAGTTTACCTTAACCAAGTAACTGTGGCAAACATAAGGGAGTTATTCTATTTAGATTAAAACAATCATGTTCCTGAAAGTGGACTTAATCCATTTGTTCAACTACTGCATGATACATACATAATGGTGAGTAGATGGAAAAGATTTAGGAATCAGCTATATACAGTCTGCTAACATATGCTGACTATAAAAACCATCAAACCAAAACTTGGGAAATCTGAGTTCTAGGCTTCACTTTACCATTCATTTTCATGCATAGGCATAGAGAAGACATATTCTGTCTTTAAACTAGGATTCAGTAAAGGGAGGGAGTAGGGTCATGATTCATACAGTTGTAACTCTATAATTATTGTGAGTCAAACGTGAACCCACTTCACTTCAGTAAGATAGCCTAGTTGTCTCTTGAGGTTCTGTACAAAATTCTGCTTACGTAAAAGATTTCTTAGTTCAAGAAAGATTTAAACCTGAGTGAGCTAAAATTTAAACATTTTTATTTTAATTCTCTCATAATGCAAATCGGTAGTCCAAATATATTTTTCTGCTTATTTTTGAGTTTTTGTGAAAACTCCAACCACTTCCCTATTTAATCTTTTTGATAAAAAAAGACAATGACTACAAATTTTATTTTTTAGAGGAAAAATCATAAAACAAGAAATTTGGGATACTGTGCTCAGATTTACCAAGAACATGACATTATAAATGAAAGGAAAAAAATGACTGAATAACTCTTTTCTTCATAATATTATAAAACATTAGAGCTTAGCTGATTCTTTTGTAAGGGGTGTGGTAGGCAGAATTCTAATATATTCACAAGATTCCTGGACCTTGGTATATAAACACCTTCTCCATGTTGTTCAATTAAATGCTAATGTTGGGGCCTCCCTGGTGGCTCAGTGGGTTAAGCAATGCACTATGAGTGAAGCAAACAACAGCCAGCCACTACAGCAGGAGTTCAATCCTGGCCTCAGGCCAGGGAGGGGGCCCACGTGGCATAGCAGACCTCTCCTGTTGCTCCCACTGCTCCCCTCAGCCGTGTGTTTCAGTCTGCCTCTTCTGCTCCCCACTCTTCTCTGGTGGATCCTCTTACCACCCACACCTCTGGCCTGTACCTCAGCTCTTGTACACATAAATAAATTGAATCTTTAAAAAAATGCTAATGTTGATACTGCTTAAAGGTTTTCCAGATGTAGTTAAGGTCCCAGATCAGGTGACCTTAAAATGGAGCAATTATCTAGGTGGGCCTGACCCAATCATACATACAAGCTCTTCAAATCTGTGTCTATATAGAATCAAAGGAAGTCAAAGATTTAAGACATGAGGGAGATTCACTTTCTCCATTGCTGACTTGAAGATGCAGGGCAAGGAATGCAAGTACCTCCAGGAGTTGAGAACAGCCTCTCACTAACAACTAGAGAGAAAAACAGTGCTTTAGTCTTATGTCCACAAGTAACTGGTACAACCATGGAACTTGAGCAATGTATTAGTCTGCCAGGGCTGTCATAACAGGATATAACAGACTTGTGGCTTAATATGAATTAATTTTTGCATATTTTTGGAAATCAAGATGTTGCTAGGTTAATTTCCTGTCAAGATTATCTTCCTGGCTTCCAGACGGCTGCCTTATCTCTGTGTCCTCATATGGTTTGCTTCTATGTACACTCGGGGCGGCAAGGAATACGGGTAGATATGAACACATGACTGGGTGTGTACGTTTGTGTGTGTTGTGTATGTGTGTGTGTGTACGTTTGTGTGTGTTGTGAATGGGGAGAGAGATTTCTGTTATCCTTAGAAGGGCACAATTCCTCTCAGACTAGGGCTCCACCCTTATGACCTCACTTAAAACCTAGTTACCACTTTAGAGTGCCCATCTCTAAATGCAGTGACATTTAAGGTTAGGGCCTCAACATATAGAATTTTGTGGAGTCAATATAGTCAGTCTTTAACACAGAAAGATCTCAATCTCTAGATTAGAATTGCAATTCAGGTCAGCACTTTGATTTCAGCCCAACAAGAATCTAGCCTTACCAATTCTGGACCTTGGACCTCCAGAAACTGTGATAAAATTAACTTTCAAGACTAAATTCGTGGTAATTTGCTATAAATAAAGGAAAACTAAGATAGGGGAACCTAGAAATTTTGGTTAATCTCATTTTATCTGAAAAAACTCTTTTCTAAAGAAGTACAGAGAGGAAAGTTATTTGAAGTTTATTCTACAGGGGAGACAAGTATTCCAACAAGATTATGCCCACTCTAGATCTCTTTCTGCACTAGTTTTTACTTTTGATTTCTTGCTGTTGCATCCAATGAGGTTTTATTCTGAAAAATTCTATTGTCTCAAAATTCCCTTTTTTCCAGAACTATGCACAGGTCGCTAGGAAAGTAGGTTCCCTGTCTTCTGGTAAGGCACCCAAGACTCAATAATTCCCACCATTATCTTATACCACAAATTTAACCTCCAACTTCTAGAGAGCCCTTCCTGCAGGTTCACTTACATGGCATTTATGTTAATACCATCCATAGACTACTTCCACTTGAATCACCTATAAGCTAAAAAATGTTTATTCTTGCCTCCTTTCCCAGAGATTCCAATTCAGTAGGTGATACTGATGCACATTAAAGTTGCAGAAACATTATTACACACTTTATGCTGCAGTGTGTGCCCTTTCCTACTTGTTGGTTCCTCCAAGGAGATTGAAAACATCTGTTCATCATTCTGTACATAATAAGCCATAGCATTATTTTGATTACCTCATTCCCATAAGACTCCAGGGAGATGGGTTTATCTTACCATCACTGGAAAGTGTCCAATATTAGATACCTTATATTTTTACCTTAGCACTTTGCCTATTTTTCCCAGGCTGCCATTATCTCATCTTTCCCTTTGTTCTTCTTGTTAGAGACACAAAGAAGAATGGTTGTTAGGAAACATCTACATGACCCCTAATGATTAAGACTCTTCTTTTTAACATTTGGGGGTTTTGTAGAAACATCCTGATGGTTTGGTTTCTGAGTGCTGTTAACAAAAGAGATTTGTATTTCACACCATAGACAAAATTTTGGACTTCATCTCTATCTTGCATGTTGGTGGAAAAGACCATGCATGTTTTTTTAGAAGTAAAATACATCCATTTCCCATTGTCAGCTTTAAGAAGGCTGCTTCTAGTCCCTGGTATGAATAGTAAGTGCCTCTGGTTTCCTTTCCTTATTTTCCAGAGGATTCCAGGTATGATTCCTCTTGACATCTATATTTCCTTTTGACAGGGTGGTTGCTCTCTCTTTTGGGTACATGACCATACAAGTTAATTCTATATGTTATGCAAGAAAGTTATGATTCTCATGGATCTGAATACTATGATATGCCTTGGATCTAGGGAGCAGGAGGATTAGTCTATTATGAATATACCCACTTCAAGTGGATAATTTCCTTATGAAATAGTTTTTTTTAAAAAGTATTTATTTATTTATGCATAGAAGAACTGGGGTATAGACCAGAGGTGTGGGGAGGTGGCCATGTGGGGATTCACCAGAAACAGAGTAGGGACCAGAACAGGCAGACCAACTGAAACACACTGCTGAGAGGAGCAGTGGGTGAGACAGAGAGGTCTGTTGTACCATGTGGGTCACTTCCCTGGATGGGGATCAAACCTGTGCTGCAATGGCAACAGATAGCTTCATAGTGCTGTGCCTTAACCCCTTACGCCACCATGGAGGCCCCATGAATTAGTTTTTAATATGGAATAGTAGGTAAATTGGGGGAAACTTAAAAAAAATCTAATCCAGACAGAAACCAGCATTATGGAGTATAGTATAATTCATTTCTGTTTAAAATTTAAAAGTAGGTATTCAGTTGCTGACTAAGAAATTTTCAGTTCTTCTTTTTGCCTGTTGGATGGCTATCCAAGACTTTGTATGTTCACTTGGTGTGCCTTTAGAGATTAGGGATTTTAAAAAACAACATGGATCAACAAACTTTATTTATTTTTTTAATATTAACTTTTTTTATTTATATATATTTGACATCAATTGTAATCCCCATGTTTTCCCCATCACCATATCACCAGTGCACCATCACCTCAGTCTCTCATGCTCTCCTCAACCCTCCCCCTCTTCCCTCCCCACCAAGTGTCCCCAATTTTTCCTTGTCCTTTCATTTTTGGTTTTTGTGTCTTTATTGTTGTTATTATTATTATTATTGTTCTTATTCCTTTCCTTGATCCTTATTTGGTTCCCTTATATTCCTCCTAGGGGAGGAACCATCTGGTATTTTTCTTTTGCCTTCTGACTTACTTCACTGAGCATAATCCCTTCCAGATACATCCATGTTCCTATGAATGCGTCTAGTTTTTAATTTTTGAATGCTGAATAGTATCCCATCGTGTATATGTATATGTACCATAGCTTCCCGATCCACTCATCTGTTTTTGGGCATTTAAGTTGTTTCCAGGTCTTCCCTATTGTAAAGAGTGCTGCTATAAATATAGGGGTGCAGGTATTCTTTTGAATCAGGGATCAACAAACTTTAAATCTCTATTTGTGATGCTCTGAAACTCCAATAGGTGAAAAATATACTATGGGCTCCTGGTTGCTCAGTGATGCAAACTAATTTCAGCCTGGACCTCTGCCAACTCATATGTGTTTGCCACACACAATAGAAACTACTGTCACTAGAACAGTCTGGCCAGTTTACTTGGGTCCCAGCCATTGAATACAAAAATGGGAGAGGGCAGTCTACTTCTGAGAATGCACTCTTTATTAGATTGGTGTTCCTAGAGCTACCATTTTTCAAGAGGAGTTTATAATATTATTTTATTATGAGATTTATTGATTTTAACTTTGCAATTCAGTTTTCAGAAGACTCTCTGTATGTCAACCAAAATACATCTTTAGGCAGGTTTTGGACTTTTAGGTCACCAGTGTGTAATTCAAATATCCTAGTTCTTCATAAAGCTGAAGAATATGTATGTGTATGCAAAGAATATATATATGTGTGTGTGTGAATATATAAATGTGAAGAATATATAAATTTGTGCATGTGTGCACACGCACACACACACACACAGAGAGAGAGAGAGAGAGAGAGAGAGAGATTGAGAGATTATATATCCAGCCTTGGGAGCTATTCAGGGATGACTTTGATATTGTCTACTCTCCTGAATTTATTTTTATTAACTCTATGGAATATGTAGAAGCAAGGTGGCATTGCTTAACCATCAAAGAAAAGATGGATGCAATGAGCCATGGGGTTGAAATGTTAACGATCTGATCAGAGAGCTTGGAAATGGTTAATAGTATGTACATTGTTACTAGGGTCAAAGTAGATGACAATTTATAAGAGTATTGCATCATTTATACAGTCATTAGAGACAAAGGATGGATAATCAGGAGGCTGACAACAATTAGCCAAAAAAATGTTATTATCCTTGTCCAGTTTTTGAACTGAGTCATGTTCCAGACACAGAACCCACTGACTGAAGAAGGCAGTGTTTCCTAAGGAAGAGTGCTGACGCACTATAGCAAGGATTAGCCTGAAGGAATCATCCAGTCCTCTTTTAAAGAAATCTTGGCCATTTACTCAAGGAGTTCTATACTGAGCAGTCCTTCATTGTGGAAAGGGGAACAGAAAGGAGAACAAGGAAGATGGAAAGCAGATACTCCTGAGAATTTATACTTGTTCAGGATTTGATAGGAACAGTTCCTATAGAGAATAAGGTTTGAGTCATGGGTCTAGAAACAGGGCTGGCGTAGCTGAAAGTTTCTATGTTATATAGTCTGTCTGCAACCCTTCCCACACCCGAGAACTTAAAATGGAGAGGATCTTGTTAAGGAACATAGGTTATATGTATAATATATAATATATGTAAATGACTACCAGAAAAAATTTAGTTACCATCCATCACCTCACAGTTGTGAATATATTATGCATGCAAATATGTATATATGTATATACATATGTATTTTATGTATACATATGTATTCATAAATTATATATATACATAATATATATATAGCTTCTTTGTCTTACATATATTTATCATGTTCTCCTCAAATGTTTTTCTAAGATTTATGTTCAATTTTCTTTGCTTTTAACCTTTCTATGCTTTGTTTTCCTTACTAAGCTTTTAATTGGAACTGTTTTTAATGTTAAGTCCTTCTTGAGACACTTTCACAGAAGGGGGTCTTCTGACTAGCATTTTCATGGGATGTAAATAATTATATCCCTTGTGCTCAAAAACTTCTCTTCATACATCTTTTATATCAATTTTCCCATCTAGTTGTTTATAAGTCTTCATCTTCTGGTCAAACTAACAGTTATTTCCCATGAACTGGTAGATTCACACTTCAGACCATCTTCCAATCTTGGAAAAGTGGGCAGTATGTTCTTGGAAGTTCTGACTTACTCAGATAGTCCAGAGCTATTTGTAAACTAGGAAAAATATTGTCCTTTCCCATCAGCTTAATGTAGGAACCTGAAGTCATAAAGATGTGCTGATGGCAACATGGCAAACATGGTGAGTAAGTATAGTGGAACATAAACTCATGGCATTTTTGCCTTAATGTTAATTTGAATTCAGTCCCATTTATATAATTTACACTTGACTATAGAGTCCTGCCAGGCATTCTAGAGTCCTGCCAGGATAAGGGGATCAACCTTATCCAGGATGGGTCACTCCATTTGCATGTTTATTGGATGTGCCAAGGAATAGTAGCCACCCCCAAATTTTAATCAAATGAAGTTACTTGCTAAAATACTATAGGGTGTGACTCTTCTACTTGTGTTTACTACAATTTTCATACAACTATATTGGCTGATATGTATGTTTGAGAACTACTGAATTTATTGGATTATAAAGTTCATATGGCACTGCTTATTGCCTTGCAACTGGACAGACAGAGTTGCCTTACAACTGGAGAATCTCTTTTCTTGTTCTGAACCCATTAAGTTTGACAGCATTTTGGGTGACTGAAAAAGCAGGCCAATTTAGTCCACACATATATGGTAAATGTTTTCCACAAAATTCAAATAGGGCACGAAAAAATGATCAGTGCTCCATTGGTGAGATTAATGTTCAGGAACTTGTCTTTCATGTCAGAAGAGAGATCTTATTATGATACTGGACCACTAGAAACTTTATTGAATAGCCTTTAATTGGATTTATTTCTTACTTGCTAGGATTCATGCATTTGGGTACCTACTACTTCTTGCTCACCAATTCCAATTAGTGTGACATCTTCAATGTAGAAGACTAGTACAATGTTATGTAGGACAGTAAAACAATCAGATTTGGAGAACTGAAATAGAACTCTGTCAAAATTTTGAAAAATTGTCCTTCTGATCCTGCCAAATGAAAGTAAATGCTTCTGGTATTTTTTACTTGGGGGATAGATTAAAAGCATTTCCCAGAGCAGTATCTGCTACCAGGTAAAAGAGTGTTTGTTGATTTATCACAGTGAATAGACAACACTGGGATAGCAGCTCCAATTAAAGTCATTACCTGATTGAGTTAGCAATGATTCAGTGCTATCTTTTATGACCCAGTTGTTTCCTGGCATAGACCAAATTGCAATGTCAAATGTGTGTATAAAAAGATCACTAATCTTGTATCTTTAATGTTATTCATGGAAACATTACACGCAAAAATTTCTACAAGAAAATCATATTAATTTGGGTATACTATTTTGGTAGGGAAGGGAGATGCAGGGACTTCTGCTTTGTTTTTCTTAGCATATTGTTTCTTACTCAATGGGTCAGGAAGCTGATGTGCATGGTCTATCAGTTACTGAGTATATCTATTCCTGCCATATATGCAGAAACAAACAAACAAAAATCTCTCAAGTAGGTTCAATACGCCAATGGACTGACCATATGGGGACTTACATAATGACTTCATTTATCATGTACCATCTATAAACTCTCCCTGTGTTTTGAAGATTACACTTAGTGTGTTCTGGGTGATGAAGGATTAACCTTATATCAGAACCAGTGGTTAGGAAGACTCAACATTATAAAGATGTCAATTATATCTACAGAGATATGGTCACCTAACTAGTGACCACATTGAGGGTCAAAAATTCTACATTGTAATGTTAATAATTAGTGTCAGTTTGATAGGGCATCAATATGGGAAAAAATTGGATTTGATCTTTATCTAACATGATGCACAAAAACAGAATCCAGGTGGAGATGAATTAGAGATTTTGATACGGAAGGTAAAAATTCTTAGAGACTATTCTGATAATCTGAGAGGAGGGAGTTTAGACAAAGATTCTTCCTTTGTTGGGATATGCCCTGACTTCAAACTATACTACAAAGCAACATCAATTAAAACAGTATGGTATTGGAACAACAACAACAACAAAAACACAGATCAATGAAACAGAATAGAAAGCTCCCAAATAAACCCACAAACGTGGACAAAGAAACCATGACCATACAAAAGAGAAAGGAAAGCCTCTTTAACAATAAGTTTTCTTAATAATACACAAAATAATACATAGAAAGTACTAAACATAGAAAGAAATTGATGAATTGGACCATACTAAAATTAAGAATGTATTGATGAAAATAGTGATTAATGAAGTGAATTCCTGAAAGGGCAAGCCTCAAATAAGACATATATCCATAATATTTGAAAACTTCTACAAGTTGTTAAGAAAAATACAGGATGAACAATAGAAAATGGGTAAAGAACATGAACAGAAAAGAGCATATCCAAATGGTAAGGAATATATGAAATGGTGGTCAAATTCAATCCCTTCATGGAAATCCAAATCATGGATGTGATACACACATCTATTAGAATAACTAAATTTAAAAATTGTAGAGTTTTGAAATTGTCAAGTGTGTTCTATGATGTGGGGCAGTTAGAATTTTTTTTTTTGGCAGTTGGAATTTTTATATGGTGTTTATGAGAAAGAAAATTGGTATGACCACTTAGGAAATTATTAGACAGTATCTACTAATATTGAATGCACATATCCTGTGACCAAATAGTATATGTCTCCCTAAATGCATACATGTTTTCATCAAAAGTCATGAAAA
This sequence comes from Galemys pyrenaicus, assembly GCA_019455555.1. Taxonomy (NCBI): domain Eukaryota; kingdom Metazoa; phylum Chordata; class Mammalia; order Eulipotyphla; family Talpidae; genus Galemys; species Galemys pyrenaicus. The sequence goes on along the minus strand of JAGFMF010012143.1, from coordinate 1,658,026 downwards.
TAATAGCAATAAAAATAAATGATAAAAAATAAAAGCAGTAAAAAATTGTGAGCAGATAACATATCCTGATTGAATTTTCAGAGTGGAATCTGAACTCCTACTTATTCAAAGCCTCCATATTAATTACTCCTTCCATTTTAATCACTTAAAAAATTATTCAGATCCATTCTTTCCATATCCCAGTATTTTTGTCTTATGATAGAAATTTTAAAAAGTATATATTTTTTGAGAATGCCAAATAATTACTTGAATTTTCCTGCTGGATCCTGAAGTGAATAACTTCAGATATTCACTCTTCATTTGATCCTACAGAAAGACAATTTCTTTCACTACCTTGCTTCATTTTCTCCCTTAGCCTACATTCTCCCTCCCTCCCTCCCTCCATTCCACTTTCTTTCTCTTCCTTCTTCCAGTTTTTCTTTTCATTGGCTGTCAAATGTCCTGAATCCTTTCACATTAATTGTATGTCAATGTACAATGTGTAGAGAAAGCACTTGCCTCCACTCTTGATTTATGATTAAATTATCCTTTATGGCTTAATGGATATTCTTGTATATGTTCTTCCTTACCACAGAGGTGTTCAAAACCCACAGCTCAGGGCTTTTTTTTTTTTTTATAGTGAAGGTATTACAAGATATTACTGCAAGTCTAACACCACAGCTAGGTATTTTGTTTGTATACTCAGCCTACCCTGCCTTCCATGACATTAGCATGGGATATAACACTGCAAAGTTTCCATATATAACTATTGCTATATAGTGTGTATCTATAGCCTTCTATTTTGTGGTCTTAGGACTACCATTTTGGTAGTCTTCTTCACTTTTTTTTTCTCTTTTGTCATGAACTTTAGCAGGTGGCTTTCCTTGGGCACCATTTTTATAATCACTTCATGGATGTTGCTTCATATAGAAGGCGAACAGAACTATAGAACTATTTTGAGATGTTGGAACTGGCTGTCAGCTGTGCTCACCCATTACTAAAAGGACTCATTTAATTTCACCAACTTTACAAAGCATGGGGTACCATTGTCCTTCAGTGAACTTTTAAATAATGAGAATTTCAATTCTAATGTTATGAAGTGAAAATATTAATTAGGTTATTTCCTTAATGGCCTATCACAGTGTGCTTCAATTTTTGTCCTTTTTTTCTCATAATTTATTTTGCTATTTTGCATTATTATTTTGTCAATAAACTTCCAAGATCATTCAGGACAGCAGACAGATTTTTGAAATATAGAAGTCCAAAGAAGACCAGAGATCCTTAGCAGAAAATTATAAACATCCTTTCTTTCAGGATCTGGTTAGCTTATGTAAGAACTATTTTTGGTCGTTACCAAAGGGAAAAGAAGGGAGAGGGGATAGGTAGAGAGGGCTGATTTGTTGTTGGTCTATTGTGAGTGGACATTTAAAAATGGGTGTGGGATAAGAAATTGTACATCTGAAACCGATGTAGGGTTTTAAGCTAACGTTACCTCAATAAATAGAAAACAAATACTTTTGCATAAAAAAAAGCTATTCCTTGGTTCACTTATATTAAGTGCTATTTATTTTTTAAAGGAGTTTTAAAGATGTTATCTTTTTTTATTGAGATAGCATTGGCTATATTATTGTAAACCAATTTAGGGGCATAGGTTTGTATATATGTGTGTGTGTTTGTGCGTGTATTATTTAATCACACTATTCGCATCACCAAAGCACCCATAATCCTCTATCATGGTTTCCTATCCCTACTCTATTTCCTTGGTAATTTTAATTCTGTAGTCAGATTTCTAAGATTTGTTTTGGTGTAGTTTGTTCATTCTTTTATTTGTTTATATGACACATGTGAATGAAATTACCTAGTATTTATCTTTTTCTTCCTGAAATTTTACAAATGGCATAGAATTAATTTTTTTTTTTAATAACTGAGAACTATTCCATTGTGTAAGTATACCACAACTTCTTTATCCACTCGTTGTCCTTGGATACTTAGTTTGTTTCAATACTTTGCCTATTGTAAATAATGCTGTATTGAACATGGGAGTGTATATAACTGAATTAATGTTTTTGTATTTGAATAGTTACATGAGAGTGGAATTGCTGGATCTATTGTAGATTTTATTTAGAAATCTCCGTACTGTTTTCTGATGTCTTTTAATATTAATGATAGTTTCTTTTGTTGTGTAGAAGATTTTTAGTTTGTTGTAGTCCTGTTTATTTTTGCTCTTGTTTCTCTTGCTGTTGGAGTTGGGCCCCCAAAGTCATCCCTGAAATCAATACTGTGGAGTGTTTTGCTTGTTTTCTTTTATGTATTTTGGTTCCAGTCTTACACCTAAGTATATATTTCGAGTAAATTTTGTGTTTGGTGTGAGATAGTGTTCTAGTTTCATTCTTTAGCATGCAGCGGTCCAGTTTTTTCAATGCCAATTGTTGAAGAGATTTTCCTTTCTGCTTTTTATACTCATGCTTTTGATGTCAATTAACTGACCATGTAAGTGTGCATTTATTTATGGGCTCTCCCTTCTATTCCATTGGTCTGTGTGTCTGTTTTTATTCCAACACCATAATGTTTATATTACTATAGCCTTGTAGTATAGTAAGATTAAGTATGTAACACCTCCATTCTTTTTTTAATCTGTATTTCTTTGGCTATTTGTGGTTCCATTAAATTTCAGTAATATTTGGCCTATTTATTTGAAGAATGCTTTTGAAGTTTCAACAGAGATTGCATTAAATCTGTATAATGCTTTAGATGAGATGGCCATTTTAATGTCAATTTTTTCAATTCATAAACAATTATTTGTGTTTTATCCTATTTCTTAAAGTAATGTTTTATAGTTTCATAGTACAGGTCTTTCGCCTCTTTATTAGGTTTATTATTAGGTTTTTAATTCTTTGATGTATTTATAAATAGAATTGTTTTCTTGTTTTTTTTCTTTTCTAGTTTTTAGTTGCAAAAAAGAATGCAGCACACTTTTGTGTATCGTTATGGGAAGAGCACCATACTAGCTGCTAATGGAACTGATGTTATTTAGAGGAAATGATACTACATTGTTAAGCTACTGTTTTTTAAATCTGATAAAATGGGTTACGTGAACTGAGCTTTTTTCAAAGATATATTCTCATAAGATACTTCCAAAAAAGTACATACACTCAGATTTTTTAACTACACCTAAGTCAGTGGTCAGCAAACTTTTCTATAATGAATAAAAAATATACATTTTAATAAAATAAAATATAAATATTTGAGGCTTTATGTGTCGTGTGGTTTCTGCTGCAGCTACTTAACTCTCTTGTAGTAGTGAGAATACCACAATTGAATAATACATAAACAAATAGGTCTGATTGATTTCTAATAATAGTTTATGTATAAAAACAGGTGTTAGGTGAATTGACCAACAAGCTGTAGTTTGTCAACCTCTACCTTTAAGCACAAAGTAACCTATTCTCTTGGGTTGTTCCAATTTCACCTCTCTCTGGTGCTCCATTCAGTTCCCCTAAAGAGAAACACTATAAAATAAAAGATAATGATTGTTCCATAGTGTAGAATTATAATGAAGCACAAATCTAAAATAATTTTTAGGCCTCTTGAGTAGTTTTTCTCTTGCTACTGAGCCTGAATCTTTTGAATAACTTTGGAATTAAAGTTATTTCTAAGCCTACATTTCTAGTGCCTGCAATGTATGACTTCTGGAACTGAAGATAATTCTCAAAGGAGAACAGATGCCCCCAAATTGTACTCACCATCTGGTCAAACGGAGTAGGAATCAATTGTCTTTGAGGGCAAGGTGTGAGCACCTGTTCTTTCTTCCAGAGAGAAGAATTTACTGTTTCAGGCACATGAAGGTGTATTTGCCCACAGCTATGGCAGTTAGGCTTATTTTTAAAGCCTGAACTAATACATCCTCAAGTTGGGCCATCGTAGTTTGATTTATGACTCAAGAATGCTAAATTCCCACATTGGAATCTGACCAAACAGTTACATTATTCTGTATACTGCCTGCTGCTTCCTACACAGATAATTGCCAGAGGCTAATTTACAGATGCCAGCAGGATCAGAAATGGAGTGAATGGCTGCCCACAGAGCTAGGAATTGGATTTTATCAGGAGTCATGGAGCAGCATGTTTGTTCTCAGGAAAAAAAAAAAAAAAAGTCCAGAAAGTGGCTAGTTAAGAAATATGACAGCAAAACTAGTCATCAAATAGGTAGTATGATATTTAAAAACATCACTATAGAGTTAGAAAACATGCATTTAAACCCTATTGCTCTACTTATTATGTGAAACATTGACTGAGTTGCTTAACCTCCTTAAATTTCAGTTCTTTACCTGCAATATCAACTTAATAGCCAAATGTATTTTAAGTTGTGAGGATTAAGTAAAATAAATTAATGAAGGATATTTAACTCAATATCGGAGCAGAGTAAATGATCAATGAATGTTAGCTATTATTATATTCTAATTTATACCCCCAATTACACTAAAATTTCTTCTGTTTTCAACAGTCACAAATAAACATCTTTGCTTTTCTCATTTGCTCAAGGTTTTTCGAGATTGCAAGAGTAATTGATTGGTTATCTTAGAAAATATACTGATATCCATGGATATAAGTAAATAGGCCCAAAATGACAGATTGATGGGAGCAGAAATGAAACCCATCCTTTTAATAATAGAGAATTTCTCATAATTGAGTTTCTCCAAAAGAATGCACGGATCCTTTTGGACTAAGCTTTGTTCTCATCTTAATGTTAAGGTAAAATTTATAAATGGAGTGTGACCTTTGGCAGATTATATGCCCTGAGAAGTTGATCTATGACATGATGTGTATGATCTTTCTCTAATTCTGAAATCTTAAACCTAAAGGTTTGAAATAGATAGGCATCCCTGAGGCGAATAGCTAGTGCCATGGAGTTAGGTAGTCCTTGGTTGACCAATATGATCATTGTCATGTAGGCATCAGTAATTAGAGTTAAAGATAGACTCAGGATTACAACTACAGGTTTCACCCATTATTCGAATGTCGAGCTTTTCACTTGTTATGATTTGGTAGGTTATTTCTTGGGTCTTAGTCTGCATATAATTTGTCCACATAAATTAAAGATACTAGCATTTCTGGAACTTCAAGTAACCTATGAAATCATATCAAAGAGGAGTGTCGTAATTTCAGATAGTGAGGGAAACCTGATTCATCAAGACTGGTTTCTCTCACCTGCAAAATGTCCTTGCTGTTTTATTTGAAGGCACAGACTGTCCCTGGAATTTGTATCATCTCTTGTAAGGGAGCAGGTACTTTAGAATTAGAAGAAAAGTTAGATAATGAATTAGCTATGTAAACAGTAAAGTGTCTTCCTCCCACCCCACCCTCTGAACCATTAAGTAGTAAATTAATTTTTATCTCAGACATTCTTTATCACATAGGTTCTAAGTTAACAATTAAATGATGTCATTTAGAGTTTACTTTATTTTTTATTTATTTATTTTTTTTGAAACTGCACACCCATGTTTATTAATTGAGAAACATTATTATAAGACTTAGGAACCGAGCATTAGATCTTTCCACTTAAAGCAAAATAGCTGTTGACAAAGTTTGCCTCTCGCTTCTCAGGTGTCAGTTTCTACAGTTTACTTTAAACACACATAGGTGCACACACACATACACAGTATACTTATTTTGCCAGTTATATTTATCAATGTTTGGGGCATTTAGACTTAACTACTTCAATGTTGTAGGTGTGTTGACTTGAATATTTGGGAGTTCCCTGGGTGAAATTTGAAACAGGCTTCTATACATGAAGGACAAGGAGAGACTTAAAGACAGAGGCAGACCATCCAGGTTGGTAGGTGCAGTTTTAATAAGCCATATACGTAAGGAAACTTACATTTGAGGCTTGTCTTGGACAGAGAAAGATTAACTAGATCTCTTTATGCCTCCACCAGAATCTTAAGAGTTTATAACCTTAAGAGGTCTTCATGGAATTCACTCATGTACACAGTTCAGATGGTCTCAGAACACATTACTTTCTAAAGTCTGTCCTTGAAGTGGCTTCTTGTGATACATAAGGGGGAGAACATAAGATTTCAGGTACAATTTGTGGGTCAACCAGAAGGCAGATCCTCCAACAAGTAGGAATAAGAGGGCTACCTAATTTCCTAAATTCCAATATGATAATCAAATCGTTAAATTAAGGTAATCTTTTAAAAAATAGCTTGGGGAAATAGCACAAACATTTTGCAAGATTCTTACACCAGAGAAGATATTATGCTGTCAAAGGAGATTAAACAGTAGAGTAAGAAAATGGTTTTCATAGTCGAATAAGAAATTGGGTGACATAACTTTCTTTTCAGTTTGATCTTTGATAAAACTCAGCAATAGATGCTATTAGAATAAAAATAAACTAGGCTCCTAATTTATTTGTAAGATTGTAAGAGCTGACATACGTACTTTAATATTCTTTTCATTTGATTAAGGAAATGAGCCTGTACCTTTCATCTTTCAGAGAAATAGCAATCTTTCGATTAGTAGATTACACAAAACTTCTGACTTTTACCTGGCCAATGTAAAATAGACTTTTGTTTTATAATGCAATTTTTTGGTTGCCACTTAATATTCAGGAAGGCAACAAACGTTGTAGTACTTTTAACATTTAGATAGTGCTTGTAGGAAAACCACAGTGACGCCATCTCGTGTCAGTCAGTACCATCTTAGGTCTGTGACCGATAGTTACCCTTCTCCTGGAAGATAGCCAAATTCCCCGTTGTTTCCTTCATCTGTCTTAACTCGTACCTGTGAACCATATACACAGACCCATTAATCATAATAGTACATAGATGTACATAACACGTCCCTGGGCTGCTGGTATTGGTAGTTTTTACACAAACTCCAACTCTTTCATTAAATATTAAGTTTCAGCAAGGTATAAGAAGACCCCTGTCAGGATGGGTAGGGTGGGGACGCTGTTCTTAGCTGGAAGTTCCGTTCAGGACCCCTGTAAATTGCCTTTAAACATCTCTGTGATTAATGGATGTGCTTCCTTCATTATTCGGATTCAAAATTACCTTCTTAATTTGGGGTAACTTATTTGCTCCCATAGTCACACACTACTTAGGATTCTACAAAGTGTCATGAAATCAGTTACTCCATTTATATGTGAGATTTGTTGTATGATTTCTATTTTTGCTGTTATCCTAAGAAGTTAGGACCTCTCCCGAGGTCCCTCTAGTGGCAAAACTCTGAAATCATTGTTCTGTTAACACCATCGTAACACCTGTGCTTATATGTTCAGATGCATCACAGCAATACCTTTAACTGTTATATATTAAAAAGAAATAACAGTTTTTTAATAGTATCATTCTATTTAGTAACTTTAGCTAAATATTTTTTTCTGTGTTTTCTTTCCACTTGAAAGCACAAAGCAGATACTTTAGCTTTCCCTTTATTCAGTATTTGAGGGTAGAAGGATGAAGGCATTGGGTAATACCAGGGGCCTCCCTGGTGGCACAGCAGGTTGAGCGCTGCACTGTGAAGCATCCGCAGCATAGTAGCATGAGCTCGATCCCTATCCAGGATCCACATGGCACAGCAGACCTCTCCTCTCTCACCGATTGCTCCCTTCAGCAGTGTATTTCAGTAGATCTGCCTGTTCTTCTCCCCACTCTGTCTGGTGAATCCGCTCACCTCCCGCGCCTCTGGCCTGTACCCCAGCTCTTGTGTGCATACATAAGTAAATCTTAAAAAAAAAAAAAAAAAGCAATACAGCCTTACTTTTTTTTTTTTTTAAAAGACAAATTGACTTCTCTCTGAAGTTATATGCATTGATATCTGGGTAGAACATGAGAAAATAAAGCAAGGAATAGGTAGAATGTGACTTCAGTACAACCCAGGAAACTGGCAATGATAAGGAAGACATTGCATTTTTTAATAGGATCATCAGTTAATGGGGAACTATTTTTTTTTTCTGGGGTCTTTGCAGTTAATACTTTTGTTTCTTTTTTAAAACCACTCAGTCACACACTGTAACTCAGTGAAACAAGTCAAGAAGCTGCTCATTGTTTCTTAACAGCAAATTAAGCCTTAGTTTATTTATTCTAACAGAGCCTGACACTAGAGTTGTCATCTATTTTGAGGAAAGTCATTCAATCAATTGGTGGCACTCAAAAGCCTGCCCTCCCATTATTTTGGTGTCGTAGTCTCAATTTTGTAGAAAATTAAAACAAGTACAGAAAGTCTGGCAGAATCACCAAAGATGAATGGGAGGTCAGGAAAAGCTTGGTAATCACATCACTTTTCTTTCATGGCACCCACAGTTCAGGGTCTCGGAGTTCAGTTCTTTGTTTTTCATAACTCCTCGGCACACTTCACAATAGGTGGGTCCTTCTATAGGTTCTCATTTTTTTTTCTTTGATACTGCTAACTTCTTTTTAGCCTATAATTTTTTTCATATTTTGCCAGTTACGTGCTGGAAAATCTAGGTCAGTTAAAAAAATATGTATTTCTTTTCTTAATTAAATTATTACTGTAGATTTTGCCCTTTTTTGTTTTTCTTGTTCTCTTTGTGATGTTATTTATTTATTTTTCATTAACATTTTTTTAATTATATATATTTGACATCAATTATAATCCCCATGAATTCCCCATCACCATATGTGATGTTATTTAAATTGATCTGTTGCCTCCTGTATTTTCTACAATAGGTATTAGTCTAGAGGACTGATTAGAGTCAGTGTCAACTTTTTGGGCAAGAATACTGCCTAGGTAATTCTTTGTGCTTCTGATTACACCATGCCACATGATATCTGGCTGTGTAGAGTTCAGGCTTTAACAAATGGAATCTGAGTCCAGAAGTAACTAGTTACACTTTAAATTTTACCATGTCTGCTTGTTGCTAAGGTGGGGCATAAGTAATGTTAGCCAGAGATGTTAAAATGAAATATATATCTACTGCCAAATATACTTTGAAAAAGGATTTGAGGCACCTTATATGAAGGAAGAGCCATATAGTTAGAATATGAGGATATTGTAATGAGGATGAAGAGAGCTTTGAGAGAAGATAGGATATCACAGTAGGGCATGAGGATTGAATGGGAGAGGAGTGAATCCATGATGGGGAGAGTACTAGTGTTCTTCTTAGTAAGTGACATGACTATTAAGTCTCCAGTAGAGATGATTCTGGAGGCTTCAGATGTTGATTTTAACTCCACCAACCTTTATTGGAAGTCTCCATGCTCAGAAAACTTGATAGATTTCGTGGAACACTTACAAAGATGAACAAGTCAGTTTCTGTTCTTCAAGATGCTCTTACTTTGCTGGGATCACACACACACAAACACACATACACTTGCTTTAATTTGTGTCAAGTGGCACTAACTGCTATAACAGAAGTGCCTACATTAGGCTATGGGAATACAGTGGAGGGAATTATTAATTTATGATAGATAGGATAAGGGAATTTCACAGAAGATATGGCATTTGAGTTGGATTTGAAGATGAATGGATTTCACTGAGTGAAAGGGGCAAGAAACAAAATTCCAGTTCGTAAAAATAGTCTGAATGAGGTACAGAAATATTTTAAAGTGTGTGATGTTTTCAAGGGCTAATAGGAGATTGAGTCTAAAGAAACACAAAATTATGTCAGTAACATGGAAATAAATCTTAAAAGTAAGTAGAAATGCAGCAAAAAAGAATAGTAGATGACCAGTTGGGGAATACTTTTAAGAACCATGTTAAGAAGTTTTAAATTCTTTCCTGTGTGTAACTGAAAACTTTTTATGAAGAAAAGAAATATTTCATTTTATATATTATGAAAGGAAATTTTGTGGGGGAATGTAGGGAATCAATAACAGCAGGTAGAGAATGACCCACTTGGAGACCTCTGTAAGTGATTCAGACCAGCTAGAGGGAGAGAAGGTATAGACTCGAGACATTTTAGAGGTAGAATGAAAAGGTGTTGAGAAACACCTAAGAATCAAAAGATGTGAGCAAAGATGATTCATATTTTTAACTACAAGGTAGACTTTACATGCTCTCAATATGAGTGCTGTATTACAACATAGCTCAAGAGTAATAGTGCTGCCTGTTCAGTGCTTCCTGAAAGACTGTGAATGGGAAGTGATGATTGGTAGGTAGGTGGAGCTGGCATTGACAGAGAAGAGATTCCAATTTGACTATAGTAGTAGAGTAAAAAGGAGTCTCTGGCCATTTGTGAGATTGTTAAATGCATGTACTAGTGCCCAAGAAAATGCTTGGAAGTTGAACCTGTAAGTAAGGGCTCCCCAAGTGTCCTTTGTTCCTTGTTGTGAGAAGTGAGAGAAACAAGGGACTCTTATAATTTACGTAATTGGTTTTTGCGGATTGAATGTCTATTCATATAATGTCTGATATTATTACTATTTTATGAAAAAATCTTATTTACACTGCATGTATTTCCAGTATACTGAGAAAACTCTGTGTGTGTGTGTGTGTGTGTGATTTAGAAAATTACCTGAGGAAATTAATGAAAATTGCAGGGGTTATATATGATGCTATACACCATAAATTATACCTGAAATCTAAGATTGAATGACATTAGTATATAAAATGCTGAAAATAGCTTTTAGTGATATTTAAAATTATAGAGCTGATAGTAAGAGCAAGTATTTTAAGACTCATGGCAGTATAATTTAATAATAAAAATCCAGTACTTTTTATTCTTAATGAAATTGTTGGTTTTGGTGTGTATTAGGTATCCCAAATTCAAAACAACACGAAAATATGAGATTCACAATTTCTTTCTCAACACCTGCCCCTAAAGTTATTAATTCTTTTATTCTTTAACTCAATAGATGGCGCCATGCAGTTGATCATGGTACAAATCTGGTCGTCACTTACTTCCTTTTTATCTAATATCTCCCGTATCTAATCTGTCATCAATTCAGATGGTTTTCCCTCCCAAATATTTGTCTTTGGTCTGTTTTACTCTTCTCCATTTTTTGCACCCCCGCTTCAGTCCACACCACCTAGGGCAACTACTGCATTGTTTACCTAATGGTTCCGGCAATGTTCTCAGAAGCCAGGGATATTGAGCAATGTCTGAAGACATATTTGATGGTCACTAGTGGGTAGAGCATTGGGATGTTGTTAAACATCCTGCAGTGCACAGGACAGTCCACAAGAAAGATTATCTATTTCAAATTGTCAACAGAGCTGCTGTCAAGAACCTTGGCATAGGGGCATCTATTCTTAATATCTGCCTTTCCCCCAATAAAATTTCTCTAAAGCAGTCTGTGTAATCTCAAAAGTAAACTTATATAATTATCACTATTTTAAAATGAGAGACATCTGTGTACCACTGAGATACAAAGTGGACTTGCATTTCATACTGAAACAAGAAATCTTGTTAAGAAAATCCAGTTATTCCAGAAATTAACAATTGCTTCATTAGTTAACATTCACTAGTAGGCACTATTCCCTCCAGAAATTACTCTGTAACATGGCAATTACCTTCCCTTGTAATTCCTCTTGTAACTATTATATTTATATTTGAAAATGTGCTCACATTAGCACTCACACATGATGCCCAGTGTTTAGCAATTTAAAGTTAATACTCTTAACAGAAGAGTAAATAGCAATAAAATGAAAACTATGTAAACAATAACACATTTATGAAACCATAAGTGATTATCGCTATTATAAAATATAAGCTGTGTTGCTTAAGCTGGCTAAATACAAATACTCTAAAAGGAGCACTGAAAATAACATTCAGGTTGTGTAATTGTAATGTTAACTGCATTAACATTCTCCTTCCCTGATGAGATGGCCTGTACTCAAATTCCCAGTAGATGGGGGAAGAAAGCCTCTTAACCTGGGGAGAAATTCATGTGAAACTCAAGATATAGTTGGTTTCTCCTGATGAAAATGGATATAATAGGCTATGACTATATTAAATTTATGTTGTTTTTATATTAAGCAACCACATAACAATGATCAGCATCATGCAGTGTCTATATTTAACATCCTTCAGTGGTTTTCTTTGTCATTGGATTAAGTCTAAACTCTTGCCTACAACTTAAATGGTTACGCAAAATATAATTTCACCATATGCCACTTTCACTATCCTCTCAACAGTTTGGCTTTCATGAACTCTTTCAGATCCCTGCACATATAATGCTCACTCATCCTTTTATCTCTGCTACTTTGCACGTGCTCTTTGCTCTGTCTGAAACATTCTTCCCTACCTCTAACCCCAGGCTTCATAGCAAATGCCTCTATCCTTCTTACCTTACTCTAAAGTATATATTTGTTGTTTCATCTGTTGAAAACTCCCAGATGTTTCAGTGAGACTCATTTAAATGCCTAAGAAAGTACAATCTCTCTGCCCCTGAACAAAACAAACAAAATGATTAGAAGCAAAGTAATTAATATTTTATCAGTTTTAAGTGTTGCGCTCCATTTCTATTGACAGGACATAGTACTTCTGTTAGGTACTGACCTCATTTATAGTTTGAATTTTTCATACCACAGTTGTAGTAGTATACACCTGAATGGAACCTTTGCAAAGTATCATTAATAATAAAATAAATGAAATCAATGAGAAATGAAAACAGAGAAGGGCATGACTTGGAAGGTAGATAGAGTTCAGGCTCCTCCAACATTTTGTATAGTATTCTTGATCATACTCCAATATTTTCTAGGGGTGATCCCTTTCTTTACATGATTAATAAGTCCTGTTATGCTACTATGTCTCCAAATTAATTATTTCTGATCATTTGGAAAACTAACTTTTACAAGGTGGAATGTAATTTTCATCCTGAGACTAATGCTTGACCTTCTTTAGAAGAGAGAATGTAAAAATTATCTTAGTGCTTAGTGATTGGGAGGCTGTGTTACAGACTCACCCTATGATATCAGGAAGTCCATTTTGGCTCAGTTTGAATTCTGGTTTCCTACCAAGCTGTGCCCTTGCTCTATAAGTCTTCTGGATTTTTAGCGGATGCTATTAGGAAGTAAAATATGATAATCTGTCAAACTGTCAATGAATGTTTTCCTTAAATATAATAGGAAATTTATGACCAAATGACAGCACTGTTTAAATTTTATTTTATTTGAATAGCAAGTATGCATTTATGCATGACATTATGCTAAACATATACACATATATAAATATATAAATTTGGGTGTTTAAATAGGCACAGAAGCAGTCTAGAGGTTAGTAGTTTGGGAAATAAACCCTTTATGGATTTATGGGTCAGAAAATAGCATCTTAATATTCTGAAGGATGTAGACATTTGAAAGTGAAAGTGTTAGAGACAGTGAACATAATTCTATGTAGAAGCTCGTTTTACCTGGCATATGACTGTTATACACTAATCATTAAGAATGTTTACTAAGGGGCCCTCCCTGGTGGCGCAGCGGGTTGAGAGCCACACTGTGAAGCATCCATCACACAGCAGCGTGAGTTGGATCCCTGGCCAGGGAGGGGACCCACATGGCGCAGCAGACCTCTCCTGCCTCGACCACTGCGCCCCTCAGCAGTGTGTTTCAGTAGATCTGCCTGTTCTGTTCCCCACACTATCTCTGGTGAATCTTCTCAACGCCCCCCCATGCCTCTGTCCTGTACCCCAGTTCTTGTATGCATAAATAAATAAATATTTAAAAAAAATGTTCACTAAGATTTTACCACCTTCCACTTACATTCCAGAAACGTCAGTTTAGACATAGATATATAATTTGACTTGACCAATAGAGCAGAGAAGTAATGATGGTCTTTTTAGATCTGTTAGCATAAGGTTAGGATTTTCTAAGTTCTTTTAACTTAGAAAGTTCTAAGTTCTTTTAACTGTGTTTTACTGACTGCTGATGTTCAGGTGTTGGAGGTTCCATCTGTTTGCATCCATCCCTTAATGAGGATGAAAGGATGTGTCAAAATAAGCCTGTCATTTTGGGACATGTGGTTTTGGAGTAATTTGTTACAATAGCACAAACTAACCAATCCTGACCAAATAGAGTTGGCTATTGTTACCTTACCTAGATGGAAAAGAAATTCAGAATGTCAGATTCAGTATATTTGATTCTCCAGAATTGTCCACATTTTATTAGGAGGTCATGGGAGAGTGTATGAAGGAACAAATAATCAAGTATCAGAGATCTGTAATTTTTATATATGATACTTTTAGCTGCTTAAATGGAATAAAAGTAGAATTAAAATCTTCTTTGTACTTTGTTTTACTGGAAATTTAATTGAATAATTGTTTAACATAGTCAAGCATTTATTATTTGCTTGTAAAATAGAAATTGTATTTCTATGTGTTTCACACGTGAATATTGAAACTCCCAGGCTATTTGTTTACAAGTATTGAAATTACCATCATGTATTAGTCCTTGGAGATAGAGTACATAGAGCATGACTAAGATGGAAATCTTAAAAAAACAGTAACAAATTACCAAATTCTCTCTAGTGATAATATAGATTGCTTAAGGATTTTTCACACTCCAGTTTATATTATTGATTAAAAATATTGCCCCTGCCCCCTGAGTCATATGCTTAAACCAATATTACCTTAATTCCTCAATATTTAATTAGGTGGTTAGATTGTTTTTCCTTTTTTGAGTGCAAAGACTTGTCTTATGTTCTTGGAAAAGTCTCTGGCTCATGGCATGAACCCTGAAATGCTTTGAATAATTGAATGCTTAGAACTAAATGAATTGAAAAGTAATAAAGTCATGCCGTGTGAATGGTGGCCTATAAATTTGTACTAAGTTGACAATGTCATGGAACTAATAATTTTTTTCTCTGGAATAGAGGTACAAAATAAATCCAGAGAGATAGCTAGTTTTTGGATGCTCTCTTAGACTAAACTCATTTTTTAAAAAGACATATTTATTTATGCATAAAAGAACTGGGGTGTAGGCCAAAACTGCAGAGGGTGAGAGGATTCACCAGAGACAGAGTGGGGAGCAGAACAGATGGATCTACTGAAATACACTGCTGAGGGGAACAGTGGGCAGACAGGAGCAGTCTGTTGCACCAAATGTGGGTAGCTTGCTGGCTGGGGATTAAACTCAGGCTGTAATGGTGATAGCACTAAGACTTAACCCTTATGCACTGAGGAAGGCCCCAAACTCTTATTTTGATCACAGAGTGAACAATTCTGTTTAATAGTGTGATTTCTTAAGCTAAGAGAAATGTTAATAGCCAAGATTGGAGATGTGTCAGAAGATTGAACCTATTAAGATATCTTTCTACCTAATTGTGGAAGTTACCTAACTTAAAAAAAAAATAATAAGGGGCCCACCTTGGTGGCTCAGTGGGTTGAGCTATGAAGCAAACCCAGCTACTGCAGCACGAGTTCGATCCCTGCCGCCGGCCAGGGAGGGGACCCACAAGGCACAGCAGACCTCGCCAGCCTCGCCCACTGCTCCCCTCAGCAGTGTGTTTCTGTCAGTCTGTCTGTTCTGCATCCTGCTCTGTCTGGTGTATTCTTTCACCACCCCCACACCTCTGTCCTGTACCCCAGTGCTTGTATGCATAAATAAATAAATCTTTAAAAAAAAACCTCACTGAAAAAAAAATAATAATAAGGAATATCCAATTTGGAACATGGACTTAAAGGAATATCTTAAAGGAATAGTGAGTCTGAGAGAACTACCTAGCAACTAGTAGTTTTACCTTGTGGGATAACTCAAAGGGAATACTATGCTCATATATTTCATGTATTTACTTAGGAGTAGCATTGGTTTAGTTTAAGCTAGAGTTCAACACAGTTATGTATTTTAAGTGTGAGAAGTTTGTCTTTTAATATTGTAGACTTTGGGCCTCCCTGGTGGCGCAGTGGGTTAAGCAACGCACTATGAGGCAAACCGCAGCCACTGCAGCACGAGTTCGATCCCTGCTGCCGGCCAGGGAGGGGACCGACATGGTGCAGCAGACCTCTCCTGCTGTGCCCGCTGCTCCCCTCAGCAGTGTATTTCTGTTGATCTGCCTGTTCTGCTCCCCGCTCTGTCTGTGGTGAGTCCTCTCACCCCCCACACCTCTGGCCTGTACCCCAGTGCTTGTATGCATAAATAAATAAATCTTTAAAAAAATATTGTGGACTTTATTCAATGAATTTTATATATCTTTCTCAATTTGAAAGCTTTTTGGACAGCATGCTTCGATTGACTCTTCAAAGTTTCTAGAATGGTGTCCCATAGAAAACATGAGTCATCAATTCCTTTTTTTTTTTTTTACTTTTTACTTTTATTTGTATTATCTAATTTCATTTTCACAATGTGCATATTATTCTTTTAGAGTCAGAAAGTACACTTAATTTTGCTAAGGTGCTGCTTTAGGGTCCCCAAAAGATGTCCATATCCTAATTTTCAGAACCTGTGAACAGGATTTTTTCACATGTGATTAAAATTAAGGATTTAAAACAGGATCTTAGCATAGACTGCTCAGGTAGACATAATTTAATCTAGTCACGAGTCATTTAAAGTGAAGAACTTTCTAGCTGTGGTTAAAGAG
The DNA here is from genome assembly GCA_019455555.1 of Galemys pyrenaicus. Taxonomy (NCBI): domain Eukaryota; kingdom Metazoa; phylum Chordata; class Mammalia; order Eulipotyphla; family Talpidae; genus Galemys; species Galemys pyrenaicus. Next base: position 1,641,571 of record JAGFMF010012143.1, on the reverse strand, counting down.
AGATGTGGTGATATAAAAGAATCAGAGGTGCATCGCTATTGACTTTGAAATTAGAGAAACGGGTCCATAGGGAGTGCATTTGGTGGCCTCTAGAACTTGGAAAAGTTAAGGAAACCAATTCTCCTTTAGGATCTCCATAAAGGAATGCAACCCCCCAGACACCTTGATTTTTGACCAGTGAAACATGTTAGATTTCTGACCTACAGAACTATAGCATATCAATTAAAATAATACTTAATGGTATTTATAGGGCAGCAAAATAAATGTTCATAGAATCCTTAATTAAAAAATACAATAAATTAAAGTAAATAGTAAATATTACCTGTTCTCCCAGGTAAGATTTGAGGCAAGAAATTAGGAGAGGACTGGATATTAAGGGCTAATCTCCCATTGAAGCTTGCATTTGTCCTATGTTGTCTGTTCGTTCCTAATGGACTAGACTATATATTTAATGATTTATATTTATTAAAAATAAAAGATAAAGCTTATTATCAGTGCATGAAAGCTGACTGGAGATCGCTCTACTTATACCTGCTGTGGCACACTCAATAAAGCAGAATTTCCAGGAGTGAAAGTTTTAGTTGATAAAGTGAAAAAAAAACAAAACTCCACAGAGAAGGAGATTGTAGATGTATATGTCTGTCTTAGCTTGGGTTCTAAGCAAGTGAGAATTTTTTTTATAGGAATTTGGGGCTAGAATTTATACTATTTGTATGGTTCTAGAAGCTGTAAGTCTGAAACCTAGTTTAAAGTGGCCCCAGGATGATAATCCTTCACATACTTGCTAGAAATAAACACAAATGTTTTTTGAAGGAACATAACACAAACCTAGACCTCAAAGAATTTCTACAGAGGGCTTCCAAGGAACTTATTAAAAAAAAAATCACTAAATATCAAAAAGGCTCACCTTCAGCAGAAACAGAAAACCACCTTCAATGACTATAGATACAAAAGTTATAAAATTGTTTAACATATACAGAAATAAGTGATTGTGTGGTTATATAATATGTGAAGCAATGCCATCTAACTTGCCCAGGTAGATTGGAAAAAGTAACACTTAGAGACATAAAAGATATAATAATAGAAATTAGAAACTCAATGTCTAAGACTATATAACAGGTCCTCAAACAACATAATTTTGTTCCATGTCATTTCATTGTAACATGGATGAGAAATAAGAAATCCTGGTCAACATAGGAAGAAATGAGTTTATTTGAGGGCCTGCCTTTATATTTCCCTTAAAGCCATAGTTTCTAAGTCCTATTGATGTTAAGTGAGGACTTATTGTACAGTAGGTTAGACATAGTTAAAGAGAGAAATAGTAAACTATAAAAAAGAGCTAAAGATGATATGAATCCAGTTCAGAATGACAGATGAAAAATATAGCATATTAAGAGAAATAAAGTATAGAATAGGAAGATTCAAACTGGAATCCAATAGGGCAAAATTTAACTGCTGTAAGCAGAGACATAAAGCTGTAAAATATGTAAATTTTCTCTCCTCTCTCAGGCACTGTTCCAAGGCATCATTGCTTCCTGTATCCCTTTGTGAAGTGGGAGTCAGTGTGATATGTCATTTTTAATTTCTTCACATCGTTTCTTTCCTTAACTCCCTTTCTTTCCTCATACTTGGTTTACTAGATTTTTGTTAAAGAACCCATAATAAGATATAAGTGATAAAGATGATAAACCTATGCAAAGATTGCATAAATAATAATTAATAGAATAAGTTAAAAGGAAAATTAGAATTTAGAGAATTAAAAAGAAAAATAGAACTAAAATCCTGGATAATAATTGAGAAAATGCTCTAAGATTCAGACTTATTTAATATTATTAACTTTGAACTTTGTAAAATTAACCAGTAATGTTAAAATTTCTAGAGGCACCAATAAAATATGATGGAATAATTTCTAAAAAACTTCAGGGAAGAATAAATAAGGGTAAACAAGAAATAATGTTAAAACTACCAGTTTATTTTTAAAGAGGTAAGAAGGGGAAGGAGGAAAACATGGTAAATAGAAAAGTACAAAATAAAATGGTTATTTGTAATCACAAACAAGTGGAAATTTTACACTTAAAGGACAAAAACTCTTAGAATTGATGACAATGTTAGAAAGTAGGATATATAGCAAAAACATAAAGACTTAATTGAAAGTCAAAGAAAGGAAAAGATCATCACATTTAAGTATTGTGATCCACTGATCAATCTGGCCTAATTATATTAATATATGAAAAAAGTAGATTTTAAGCAAAATAGAGCATTACTAGAGAGAAAGAGTATCATCACTGATGAAAGATTCAAATCACCAGAAAGGTGCAACATTCTTTTTTTTTTTTTAAAGAGATTTATTTATGCATGCAGGAGCTGGGGTACAGAGGTGAGAGGATTCACCAGAGACAGAGTAGGGATCAGAACGGGCAGATAGACTGAAATACACTGCTGAGGGGAGCAGCAGGTGAAGAAAGAGATGTCTGCTGTGCCATGTGGGTCACCTCCTTGGCCAGGGATCGAACTCGTGCTGCAGTGGCTGTGGATGCTTCATAGTGTGGTGCTTAACCCGTTGTGCCACCAGGGAGACCCCAAGGTGCAACATTCTAAGCTGGAATACTCCTTATTACAAAGTTTTGAAATATGTAAAACAAAAATGTACACACTATAAAGAACTTGAAAATCTGCAATTACAGTGAGAGAATCCTTAACACCTTCTTTTTGTGTTAGAAGAAGCAGAAAATGAAAGTACAGAATATTTCAGCATAACTGTTACAAACTTTAACATTTCAATGGATTCAAACAGTACATTTATTTTTTGCTTCAATAAATAGTTTTTTTTAATGTCAACTTTGGGATTTTTATTTTTTTGTTATCATGTCTCTAAACTTTAATTTTTAAAAAAATTTTTTTAATATAAATCTTTTAAATTCACATATATTTGACATCAATTGTAATCCCCATGTATTCCCCACCACCGTAACACCAGTGCACCATCACTTCAGTTCCCAGTGCTCCCGTCTGCCCTCCATCCTTCCCCTCTTCCTTCCCACAAAGTGTCCCCAGTTTGTCCTTCTCTTTTCATTTTTGGTTTTTGTTTCTTTCTTGTTGTTATTATTATTATTATTGTTCTTATTCCTTTCCTTGATCCATATTTGGTTCCCTTATATTCCTCTTAGCGGAGGAACCATCTGGTATTTTTCTTTTGCCTTCTGACTTACTTCGCTGAGCATAATCCCTTCCAGTTCCATCCATGTTCCTATG
>JAGFMF010012143.1:1563642-1638269 GCA_019455555.1 Galemys pyrenaicus | reverse complement strand
TTTTCATTTCTGATTGCTGAGTAGTATTCCATCATGTATATGTACCACAGCTTCCCGATCCACTCATCTGTTTTTGGGCATTTAGGTTGTTTCCAGGTATATATAAATAGTTTAACAAGGGTGTTCTTAATTGGTTGGAAGGTGTAAGTGTGGCCTGTGGGAGCATGCATAGTGTGGTCATGCAGTGGTCTAGGACAACAGATTGTCTAAGCACCGAATTTCCAAGAATACCTTAAGTATCAGTCTGTTGCCAGGAGACAGGAGAAGAAAGCATGAAGATTTTGTAGCCTAAAGGTGGCTAATTTCCTTTCCATTTTTCTTTCATTTGATGGAGCTCAAGCATATGGCCACAGCCGACAGCAAGAAAGGTTGAGAAACATATACTTGCTTAAATATAAGACCAATATTTTAAACAAATAAGTTGCATTTTTACCCAGAACTTCATTTAATTTTTTTTTCTTAAGCAACAGAAATTTATTTCTCATAGTGCTAGAGACTGGAAGTCCTAGATCAAGGTGTGAGCAGGGTTGGTTTCTTCTATTTAGAGTTTTAAAAGAGAAAATTCAAAGAAAATTATGCTGTCATTATAATTGCAACAAGAATGTAAAATGTCAGGATAATTCTAACAAAAGATATATTTTTAGGGGGAGGATTTACAGAAGACCTGACTGAAGGGAAAGATATCAGTATCATAGAGATGTCAGTAGTCCCCAAACTGATCTACAGATTCAAAGAAACTAAATTGAATACCAATAGAGATTTTTGTGGAATTTCACAAGCTGACTTTAAGAGTTTGAACTGGCAAGAGTGAAGAACAGCAAATATGCTAGGAGACCTCCCTGGTGGCACAAAGGGTTAAGTGTCAGCACTATGAGGCTATAGGCAGCTACTGGAGCCCAAGTTTAATCCCTGGCAAAGGGAGCTGACCCACATGGCACAGCAGACCTCTCCTATCTTGCCCATTGTTCCCCTCAGCAGTGTATTTTAGTCAATCTGCCTGTTCTGCTCCCCACTCTGTCTCTAGTGAATCCTTTCATCTCCTAAACCTCTGGCCTGTACCCCAGTTCTTGTATGTATAAATAAATAAATCTTAAAAAAAAGATACTCTTTAGAAGATGAATAATGTTGTGGTGTTAGAGGACTGGCCTGGCAGAGTAAGAATTAGTATAAAGATACTAAGTATTATTTTATTAGTATAAAATATTGTGGTATTGGCGGAGGCTAATACAACAGATAAAGTGCTAAACATTAAGGCTAACTTATATAAAATTTGTACTATTAAAATGAAAAATCTCTGTAAAAAGATGCCTGGTAAATAATAAATTACATGTAAAAAGTTGTAAGAAGATATTTGTATACCTAACTATTAATGTCAATAATATGTAAATATTATCTATGATCAGGAAGGGAAGATAAATAGTCTGATGGAAAAATGTATGGAAAAGCAATTTAAGCACTTCACAGAAAATAAACATAGACATATTAAAAAGAATTAATCTCATGAAATACACCAATAGGTAGAGCTCAGGAGAAAGCAAACATAAAAATTCAGTTATTTTCCATAACTTTGTTACTTCAGTGGAGAGTAAAGAGGAAATCAATGAGTTCCCTTTGTTTAAAATTGTTTAATTTATAATTGCACATTTTGAGTTATCTGATTTCTAACACTAGAGATACTTAAAGAAAATTATTTGGTTTAGTCTATTGACTCATGACTCTGGACTTTAATATACCCAATTCTATGATTATTCTAGGAAACCAGTTTTCTAGTTTCTAGATCAATGGTACCATTAGTTATTTTCTATATGGGAAGATTTGTTCATTTTTTGACACTGGAATATAAGAGATCTCCTGTCTCACGGAGAGACTCATTAACTCGAGAGAGTAAAGGTATATGTTGTTATTTACATGCTTAAGAGGAATACTGTTAATGTTTATTTACTTTCAAAGGAAAAGTACAATGAGGCCATGGAAAAGTTAGGGAAAGTTGTAATGCATGATTTACAATCAAAATCAGATATCACTAATTTCAAATTTTTTTTATCATGTAATTTCTGCCATCCACAAACTTTGTATTCTAACTCTTTTCCTGATTTATCATTCATTTGTTTTCTCATGCACTTATTGAGCACTACTTTTTTTTTTTAAGAAATGTGCAGCATATATTGCAAAGGGTTCACCATGTGTTTGTAATGTAGTAACAACAACAAAACTGGATTTTTTTCCTTACTGCATATTAACATTTGCTAATTTCATTTCATTTCAAAGATTTGAAAAAAAGTCACTTAAACAGAATCATATGACACTTAGTGCTAAATAAAATGTTTCACAACATATCTGTCTCATGAAACAATCAAGCACTAGCTCTACTAAAGACATATCACTAATTTAATGCTATGTCTCCTCTGGGTATACGTTCACATAAATAAACAAAACTAATAAAAATCCTTGTCATCAAGAGCCTTGCATCCTAATGGAGGAAGATGACAATGAATATTATACATAATAAATAATGAATTTAATGGAATATTAGGTATTGATATGTATTATACAGAAAAGTAATAGAACAGGATAAGGGACAGTTTGTTATATTCTTGTATAGTGTTTCCAAGATAGGTCTTCATAGGGAAGGGCTATCTGAACGGAAACTAAAGGAGACAAGGGAGTATTGTCAGACTGCTATCTACAAAGAGTTGTAGATAGAGGAAATAGTGTAAAGGCTGTGGGGAGGAACATGTTTGATGCCTTGAGGGACAGCAGAGAGGCCAGAACGGAGTGTGCACAGAGAAAGTGATAGATGAAGTCCGAAAATGGATGGTGGAATTAGCGGGAGGATCCAGGGCTGGAGGAAGGCAAGCTATTAGAATTTTGCAGGCCATGGACTTAACACTTGCTTTTGCTCTAAGTTAAAATGGGCACCTAAGGTGAGAACAGACAACTAGGGAGCAAGTGAGCAAGGAGTGGTACCTGTTAGGATGCTGTTTTGGTGCAAAGTAGGAACACTTGGGTTAGGAGGTTAGGGTGAGGAAAGATACACAGCAAAAGATAGAGAAACTGAGGAGTCAAGAAGATGGGCAGAACCCAAGAATGTGGGAATCTTTTTCAAAAAAATATACATTGCATCATCTTTCATATTTGTACAATGTGTGATTTCCCCGTGAAATTCTTACCACCATTTCATTCCTACCACCAGTGCCTTGTACTCTTCCCACACCTGTTCTGATCCTTATCCCTTCTCCTACCCTACAGAATGTCTCTGATCTATAGTTGCCTGGTGATTTTGCTACTTTATTACAATTAATCAGCCCCGCCCAGATCCCTTATTTGGTTCCTCTACATTCCTCCTATCAGTGAAACCATTCCATATTGTTCTTTTTCTTTCTGGCTTATTTCACTGAGAATAATCCCTTCCAGCTCCATCCATGTTCCTGTGAATGGCATGAGTTTATCCTTTTTGATTGCTGAGTAATTACTCCATTGTGAAAATATATCACATCTTTCCAGTCATGTATTTTTGGGCATTTGAGTTGTTTCCATTGCTTACCTATTGTAAATTGTGCTGCAATAAATTTAGAGGTGCAGATGTCCTTTTGAATTAATGTTTTTGTGTCCTTTGGGGAGATACCTAGGAGTGAAATTGCTGGGTAATATGGAAGCTCCATTTTTAGTAGTCTGAGGAAACTCCACACAGCTTTCCCTAGTGGTTGGACCAATCTGCATTCCCACCAGCAGTGTAGGAGAGTTCCTTTTTCTCCACATCTTTGCCATCATTTGTTGTTGCTAGTTTTTTTTTTTTTAATATGTGCCATTCTCACTTGTGAAAGGTGGTATCTCATTGTTTTGATTTGCATTTCCCTGATTATAAGTGATGTTGAGCATTTTATCATATACCTGTTGGCCATTTGCATTTCTTTAGAAAAGTGTCTTTACCTCTTCTGCCCAATTTTTGACTGGATTGTTCACTTTGTTTTTGTTGAGCCTCATTAGCTCTTTGTAGATCTTTGTTATTAGTCCCTTATCATTATTAGCATTAGTATTGTGTGTGAAGTTTTTCTCCCTATCAGTGGGGTGTCTCTTTGTTTTGGTTAATGTCTCTTTTGCTGTATAGAAGCTCATTAATTTGATGTAGTCCCAGCTGTTAATCTTTTCCTTCACTTTCTTTGCTTTGGGTGCTGTGTATTTAAATATGTCACTGAGATATATGTCATGTAGTATTTTGCCTATATTTTCTTCTATATATTTTATGTTTTCAGGTCTTATGTCTAATCCTTTAATTCATTTTGTGCATGGTGTGAGGCAGTAGAGTAGCTTCAGAATGTGGGAATCTTGAAGCCAGGTGAAGGAAGTGTACAAGGTGGAAGGAGAACTCAATAGCATTAGAAACTGTTCAGAAGTCAGGTAGCTTTTGGATTTAGCATTGTGGGGAATTCTGGTGACCTTTGTGAATAAGAGCAGTTTGTTGGTATAATGGGTGATGAAAGCTTGAAGGAAGTAGGTTGAAAACAGATGTGAAGAGAGGAATTGGGCAGTGAAATAGCAAGTATAGACAACTCCCTTTGCACACTTTTGCAGTCAAATACATTTTTAGCTGGCAGGGGAAGTTTTTTTTTTTTGGGGGGGGTGGTCTGATTTTGTTTGATTGTTATTAAGAAGAGCGACTAAGGGAAGGCAAAGGGAAGGGAGTAACTCCGTTAGGAAAAATTGATGATGCAGTAGAGAGTTTTCAATGCCTGTTTCAGTTTCCTTTTCTACCATAAATTTAGTCTCTTATTTCCTCAGGTCATTTCTCTTTAAAGTGCTCTTGTTTCTTGGTGTATCTGGCCGACAGGGTTTTGCAACTTCACCAGTCAGCACCTCTGTTTATAGAGCAAAAATGATTTGGAGTATAAAATGATGTATCGGTGGGAAATGGGTAGCAGGTAATGGATGAAGCACTTCAGATTTTAACAGTCAGACTTTGACTAAATAAAGAAGCCCAATTTTTAAAAATTTAAAGAGTTTATAGTTTACATTATAATTCTAGAAAGAATCCTAGAAATGATGTGCCTGTCTTCTCATCTGATGTCCTAGAAGCATTGGAAGGTCCTGGGAGAGTTTACCTTCTCTGATTAAATGTAGAACAGTAATTTGCTGTACTGTAGAACTCACCTACCAATAATGGTGTCTGTGGCCATAGGTGACTGCTGTCATAGGTCATAAGAGACAGAAGTGATACTCTATAGAAAATGCCAGAGTGTACAAATGCCTAAAATATTCTACTATAGTCCCAGCTTTATATAAACTCTTTTGTGCCCTTGGACAAATCATCTAGCCTAATGTTAAAAATTCCATCAAGTTTATATTTGTGTTATCCATGCCTTTATGTCCCTGTTTGATTTTCTATACTAATTGTGCTTGACTCTTTGTCTTCTTTTGAATACCATTGTCTCATATTATAGCACGATTTTAGATATAGGATGTCTAGTGTTTGGGTCATTTGATAAAATATGAAAAGCGCCACAGCTACTTTGATGATATTTTTGCATGGATGTGGACATTTCCTTCCTTCTCTGTTCCTCTCCTCTTTGGAAGGTGAAAAATATCTTCAAGTTGAAATCTCAAATGTAGAACAAATAGTGATTACTGACTGTACAAAATCTTGGTAGCCATACTGTTTTCAGTTTAAATATCTCAGAGTCTCAAATTTTCAAAATTTCAGAGCACCTGCCATTTAGTGCATAATAGATGTGCATCTGGCATTCTTAACTTTGAAGTTTGGAGTGCTTATTAAAGAATAAAGATGTGAAAATACAAAAATAAGAATAACTTGTGCTAATAACTATGTTAACACTATTTTTGTGAAATTTTTAATGAAGTGACATTGCTTTTCCAGTGATCATTTTGCTATTCAGATTTCTGGGAATATGAGGACCTCTAATAACCTTCAACATTTACTGATTCAGATGCTTATAACTTGATACCAGTGAAGTGCATCACTGGAGAACCCAACAGTGAAGTTATAAAACCTTTGATTTACATCTTGGGACTTTCTGAAGTGAAATTGCTTTTCCTTTGTGGGCTGGCATTGAGAAAGATCTCATCACTGGTAGGAAAGAGATTTGAACTTTGTCGTTTCCAAGGAAGATCAATTTTCATTTATTAATAATATCTCATTATGTGGCACTTAAGCAGAGGATAAATAATTCTTTTTGTATCATGGGTATTCCATAGCACTTTTAAGTGCTTTTGTTAAGTGCATTCTCATTTAGTTAGAGGAGAGTAAAGTAACTGATTTTAAGACTTGACTATAAATTATTGCTCCTCTGTCGTTTCTCTTGGCATATACTTAAGGAAAGGATGGGGGTGGGTTGGTTAAGGACAAATGCAGTTATATTCTCTCTTTGGCTAGGGAGCACAAACATGAAAACTTTATTGTAAGCCTGACTCTTAAAAAACAAAAAAGCTTTGTGACAAGGCAATTTGTTAAGAGGGCAAGCACTGAGAATGATGACCTTTCTAAAATGACAGAGAAAGATGAAATTGGTTTGAAAATAAAAAAAAAGAAAGAAAAATAGATTCATTAGACAGTGTAAGGCTGCTATGGAAGGTGACTTTTTCCTTCTCTACAGATTAAAAAAATTCTTAACAATTCTTGGAAATGATTCAGTTTGGTTGACGGTATGGTTACCAAGTTGTAGAGAATTGCAAAGATAAAATAGGAAACCTAAATGATCCTTTGTGCCTTCTGCCAGTGCAGTGATCTAGTTTAGAAACAGGATATATGTTGAGAGTATATCTATATAAATCCAGAAAGTGTATAATTAGAGAACAACCTTGATTTAATCATCAGGTTATAAAATTTGTGAGGAATGGCATTTCCTTTCTTTTGTTCTGTATGACCCCACAAATTTTCTAAACTAACTTGGTGGCAGCTTGGAGTGAATATTGATGTTTGCCTATATTGGGAAGGATTCTGAGATCTTATCGAGTTCATGGGTAAGAATGACCTGGATTGATTAGTAATGTCAGAAGAGAATGTAATGATTGAGTGTGTTGTACCCACCACTGGCAAAGTTTTTCTGTAAAAAAGCCAGATGGTAAATATTTTAAACTTTGGGAAGCATATGATCACTGTTGCAACAACTCAGTACTGTCATTGTAGTTTGAGGGCAGCCATAGGCAATATGAAAATGAAACCATTGAGGGTGACTGTGTCCCAATAAAACTATATATGAAAATTGGCAGCAGCTCCATTTTTAGCACTCAGACCATAGTTTGTTGAATCCTGTTCTGTGGATTATTAGCCAAGACTGACCCCACTCAGAGTTGCTAGCTCACACCTAATGTTTTCATGTTTTCTCCAGACACTCTTATCTTTGTGTAAATGCTTCACACACTGCAGAGCCTATCATGTTTTCGCTGAGATTGTGTGACAACACACTTTCCCAAGGGTAAACTCTGCAAAAGCGAGGAGCTTGTGTTAGAGTAACAGTTGATGCTTCATCAAGTGAAGTATTTAGGCACCACAACTTGAAATGTGTGTGTACAATCCTGGCTACATTGGAAGCAAATTTCTGAGGGAATTGTGGAATTGTCAGAGCATAAAATTAGGTCTAGTTGAGAAGGAATGCAAACCCCTAGGTATGACTAAACCAAGACAGCAGGATAAAGAAAATTAACAGTGGGATAACTTACAAGTTTCAAAAATACAATATTTTTCATAGGAACCAATACCTCTTGAGAATTGTATTTTATGCAGTTTATTTAATCCTTATTGCCTGAATAGATTAGAAACTCATCCTGCACAATCTGAATGAAGTGAATCCAATTACAACAGTATCTTCTATTATTATGCCTCCCAAATCCTGCCAGGTCACACCTGCACAGGCATGACTCTGAACAGAATGCCATTATGCATGTATTTTCTAAAAAGGAAGCTTTAATCCATTCCTAGTAAAAGGAAATTCTAGTTTTCTGCCAAGACTATTGTACATTTCGGCCTAAGTATAAGCCAAGTCACTAATTTCCTATATTGTAAGATTTGAGCAATGCAGGCCCATCTATTGAAAAAGTTTATCTTCTAAAATTTACTAAAACTCTCAAGATTTTAAAAATTATAATCAGCTTTTATTGTCTCATTTGTGCAAAACAAAGGCATGGAGTAAAATGGAAAGTAAAGATGCTTTAGGAGAAAATTTCCAGTTTTGGCAGAAAAAATGAGAACAATAATATGGCTAGAATTAGGCATGTCAGTTACAAGAAAGATGCTAAGGTTTTGTTTTGAAAGCTTTATGATGAATCTGAAATTTGAGGTCTTTGGTATTACTACTTTTATAGCATCATCTTTCCAATCTCAACAATTCAGATTGTGAAACAGAAGTTACTCCTGATTTGAAGTGAAGTATATATTTGAAACTAATGCAGAGAACAATAAATAGTAAAGGCTCTATAGAGAACAGCATGGAAATATGCAAGGTTCAATTTTTAACACTGTAACTCACATGTACAAACAATGTAATGTCCTTTACTTATCTACAATTAGGGAAACACCACCAAAACTCTTATTTTTGCTGCTGTAGAAAAACAATACATAAACCTGTCGCTAGATATCTTCAGTCACCTTGAGGTCACTTTAATGGTCAGATTTATTAATCAAGGATGTTTGTTTCTCTTCTACAAAAGTCTCCCCTCAGCTTCTGTTCCAGTTGGCAGAGAGTGCACAGAGAAACCTCATAGCCTGTAGGGAAAGGGCTCTTTGCTGCAAGTGCTGTCCTCTGCTGAATTCTGCTGATACCTGTTGGACTTCTCTGGTTGCTGACATCTGTCCTTATTTCATCCATTACTGAAGCGATTGTGGCTATCATGACTTATGATCTGAACTCTATCTTTGGTTAGAGGCAATCTTTCCTACCTCTTCTCTGCTGATAAGAGACCATCTAGGTTCTTGTTAGGATAAAAACTCTGAATCCTAACCTAAAGATCCTTATTTAGGTTCTTGATTCACTGTCTCAACATGGAGAGGAGGTTTAGAGGAGTAGTGTCTTCTCTAGACTTCTGTTATACGTATCAAGTTGCCATTTCTATTCTGAGGCAATTGTCCAACTTTGGCTCAGAGTCACACTAAAAGATTGTGTCATTCCGAGAAACTGAATGAGAAGTAGGACACAAGTTCTTCTATTTTGCTCCCATGATCTCTTTGGAGCATCAGCACTTTTTAAAAAAAATCATTTATTTATGCATATAAGAACTGGGGTACAGACTAGAGATGTGGAAGGTGAGATAATACACCAGAGACAGAGTGGGGAACAGAACAGGCAAGTCCACTGAAATACACTGCTGAGAGAAGCAGCAGGTGAGGCAGGAGAGGTCTGCTGCGCCATGTGGGTCACCTCCCTGGCCAGGGATCGAACTCATGCTGAGGTGGCTGCGGATGCTTCACAGTGTGGTGCTTAAACCCAGTGCCACCAGGGAGGCCCCTCATCTGTATTTTTAAAGATCTCCTTAGTTCAGGTCTTGGAACAAAGTCCCTGAGGTTAAGGTTGAGGATGTTATATCTTTGAGGAACAAGGCATGGTTCTTTTTTTTTTTTTAAATTTTATTTTATTTTTTTTTTAAATTTTATTTTATTTTTTTTTAAGATTTATTTATTTATGCATACAAGCACTGGGGTACAGGCCAGAGGTATGGGGAGGTGAGAGGCTTCACCACAGAGAGCAGGGAGCAGAACAGGCAGATCAACAGAAGTACACTGCTGAGGGGAGCAGCGGGCACAGCAGGAGAGGTCTGCTGCGCCATGTGGGTCACCTCCCTGGCCAGGGATCGAACTGGTGCTGTAGTGGCTGCGGTTTGCTTCATAGTGCGTTGCTTAACCCACTGCGCCACCAGGGAGGCCCCACAAGGCATGGTTCTAATCCTCATAGCCACTCTGCAATCTCGCTTCCTTCTGACAGTATTTCTGCTGCTACTTGCCTCATGGGGCTGCCCCATGTTACCCTTCTGTGCTTCACAGCAGCCTATTGTTATTTATTTATTTATTTATTGACGTATGTATCTACCCTCTCAGGCCCTGTATGTAGATTTATTGTAATCATGGTTTCCCTCGGAGTCTTGGTTTAGAATTGCAAGCCTGTGATCTTATAAACTCCTCAATCCTGGGCAAACCAGGGTGATTGGTCACCTCACCTGTGTTAAATTAACTTCATGGCAAAACTTTAGTGGTCAAATAGCTTTAGTGGAAGGAGAGATCAATTACTTGGAAAGAAAGTACATGGGGGCATACAGAGCTACAAAATATTTTTCTTTACTGCATGAATAATGGCAGAAAATTTATTTCTATTGCATCTAGCAAATAATTTGTTGAAAAGGACTTGGTGTCACTATAGAATTACATGCTGGTCAGCAGTTGATTTATTGAAAGTAAAGTGTTTGTCACATGTGTGAAAACTTTCACTGTAATTTTCAGTCCAGAAGGTTATTCAAATTTCAATTTTTGAGCAGTTGGGCTCATTTTAGAGACTATTTTAATGCAAAGGAGCTTTTAAACTGAATCTGAAATAAATCTCACACACAGGCATGTAAATGGATATTTTTGTTGTGGTAAACAGAGAAATATCCATTCAGTTTATATTATACTGGTGTTTTAAGTTCAATTAAATGAAGTTAGAAATGAAAATTATCAGTAGATTACTGGAACAATGCTTGACTTTGGATAAAGGAAGCCTGGGCAGCATATTGAGGGTGTGGGCAAGACAGCTTTTGTTATCAAAGGTCCGGAGCAGGCCTGGGATGGGTCAGCCAGTTCTGGAGGTTCTGACAGGCAGAAAACAGAGACCAGCATCTCATTCCTGTCAGTGTCTTCAAGGCATATCCCAAGCTCAGTGATGACTGGGAGATAGCCAGTTTTGAAATTTCTAAGAGGTGGTAACTGCATTCCCTCAGGTAGGTATAGATGAAGCCAAAGTAAGAGGACATGGTTTCTGGAGAGAAGGATGACTGAACCAGATGAACAGATATTTAATATCAATAAGAGTTTGGTTTTATGGTCATAGAGCAGAGTTTGAACTGGATAAGACCAAGACGGCAAGAAGAGATGAGTACCTCAGCAGATCATAGAGTGGGCATTAGGGAGCAGAAGATTGATAATTCAAGATACCACTTGGAAGTCTAGTGCCCTTCACTGTGTGGCACTGAGTGGGTATGATCAGAGCTATGAGGACTTTGGGTGTAAAGTGGGTAGCCTTGTGCTAACAAATATTATTAGACTACCATGTTCAAATATAGTTTGTCTGGACAGTGGGACTGGATGAATCTTCCGTTGGGGAGAACTTAGAGGATTAGGGAAGTTATAGGAAAGTTAAGAGGATTAGGGACACAGTTGCTTAAGTGCTATTTATTAAATTGGTTTAGAGGCTACCAACAACCATAAGAATATTTATTTCACTGGAGTATTCAATTGAAGTAAGAATACAAGTATTGGAAGGGATCCATTCATTTACATGTTCATTCTTTTTTTTTCTCATTAGATTTATTTAATTGCATTTGACAACATTTGTAGTCCTCAGGGAGTTCCTACCACCATTTCACCTGTGCACCATCACCTCAGATCCTTGTGCTCTTTCTGCCTTCTTCTCTGTCTTTGCCCTCCCCTTCCTCTGCCCCTGCCTCACGTTCCCTCTGGTATATCTTTAACCTTTTGATCTTGTTGAGTTTGTTTGTTTGTTTTTGATTGTGATTGCCCATTTTCTTGAGCTTCTTCTTTTTTTTTTGTTTTTGTTTTCTTCTTTATTTTTTGTTGTAGTTGTTGTTCTTTCACATTCCTCCTAAAAGTGAAGCCATCCGATATTTTTCTCTTGCATTCTGACTTGTTTCACTGAGTATGATTCCTTCTACCTCCATCCATGGACAAATGGCCATCAGGTATATGAAAAAATGCTCAACATCTCTTATAATCAGGGAAACACAAATTAAAACCACAATGAGGTACCACCTTACACCGGTAAGAATGGCACACATTAAAAAAAACCACCACCAACAAATGCTGGCGAGGATGTGGAGAAAAAGGGACACTAGTACACTGCTGGTGGGAATGCAAGCTAATCCAACCACTATGGAAGGCTGTATGAAGGTTCCTTGGTCTACAGGGATGGAACTACCATATGATCTGGCAATCCCACCTCTAGGGATCTACCCAAAGGACACAAAAAACACCTATCTAAAAGAGTACCTGTACTCCCATGTTTATTGCAGCACTTTTTGTAATTGGTAAGACCTGGAAACAACCCAAAAGCCCAAAAGTACATAACTGGATCAAGAAGATGTGGTACATATACACGATGGAATACTATTCAGTAATCAAAAATGATAAACTAGGGCCATTTACCTGTTCATTCTTAAAAGTAAATATTATTGATTATTATCTTATTATTATTATTAGTGAGAATAATAATAATAATTATTATTAGTGAGAAAATAATAGCAAGTTGAAGGAAGAGTTGTGTTCTTGAGAAAGGAGTCAAATCAGTAGACACTCAGAAACTACTATAGGAGTGTCAGAGAGGCTATAGAGGCAATTAGAGGGACATCAAATTAACCTAGGCTGGGTAGTAATGGAGAACTATCACTAGTTTAAACTTCTCATTTTACAGTGGGAAAGCACAAAAAATAAGTTATTTCATATCACCTAAACATCAAGGCTTATGTTTTCTTTAGCAAGAACCTTATCTTCTAGGTAATGATAGGTTCTTGATTAGGCAAAGTGCTAGATTGGACCAGTGGCCTCCCTTCTTCCACCTGCACAGGGTTGCACATAGTCTCCTCTCCTCTTAAAGCCTTCAGATAATGAAGTTATGTTATGCCATGAGTGGTTAGCATGTGAACTCAGATGAGCTGTCCAAGTATAAGACTTTATTATTTCTCTTATATGAGAAGATGGACTTTCAGGATATCATGGAGCCCTTCCTAGAGTTCAATAATGACATGTCCTAATCTCCATATACCTCTTCATGGGCTATTAACAACTTGGAGGACATCATACCTTGTTTCATATAGTTCCCACTTATAAATTTCCCTAATAAAGTCAGTTTTATACCTGTGTAATGTGATGTTTGCTTCCCTCTATCCTGTCACATTTCCATTTGTATTCTCCATATACTCAACATATAAGTAAATGCTCGGGATAAACCTCTGAGTGGGTATATGAGTATACCAGCACAAATGCACTTGCTTAGTGTTATACACAGATAAGAAAGTAGAGCATTGCATATGGTACCTTGCATCAGAAGATTAACCTACAGAGTATGTGTTCAATGTTATGGTCACGTTAGGTGAGAAGAAAAAATAAAAGATGTAAGATCCTCTCAGAGTGCAAAAGCTATTTAGTGGAACAACTATGCAGTACTGGAAATAAGAAACCTATGATTACATTTCAGTTCTGCCATTCTGAGTTTGAGCAAGTCACTTAACCTTTTAATATATTCCAAAATTCCCCAACACTAAGACTATTTTAAAGTTGTGATAATTAAATGAAAAACTAACATAAAATAGCACAGAACCTGGACCAGAACTGGAGCTTCATTAATGTTTACTGAATTCAGTAATACTAACATATATATTAATAGTAAGACTCCCAACAGCAATGAAACAGCACATAATCAAGTGCTAAATTGTGTGGAACACAACAGAGGAAGTCATGAAGGCTTATTCACAAGTGGGCTTCATGAAAAATTAGCTGTCATATTGGGGTAATGAATTTCACATGGACTCAGTCACAGGATGCAGCCATTTGGATGCTGAATCCATAATTTTAGTTTTACATCAGATAAAATGTACTTACGTTTTTTTCTGATTAGAAAAACAGTATGGACACATTGTAGAAATATGAGCAATGTTTAAAATTAAATAAAAAATTAAAACTCATTCCTAGGGATGGCCATAATTAAAACCTTAAAAATGTGTATGTTTTCTGTATATACCCCGCTTCTTCATTTTCTGTTTGTTTATAACTTATATTGAATGATGAGCAATTAATTTCTCCTTTCTTTTGAAACTCTTGGATAGCTACTTATATTTATAAATTTTTATTGACGTAGTATTGCATTATAATATATAGTTTCAGATGTGCATCATTATTAATCAACATCTGTATATACTACATTAAGTTTACCACTAAAGATCTGATTCTATTTTTCACTATACAACTGATTCCTTTACTCCATTTACCTACTTCCCTTTCCTGATTTGTTCTTACAGTGTAAATGTTTATTTCTATTTTATTTCGTTCATTCACTTACTTGTTTTTTCTATATATCACATATGGGTAAGAGCAGGAACAAGACAAGGATTTCTACTGTCACCACTATTGTTTGACATTGTATTGGAAGTCCTGGCTGAAGCAATTGGGCAAGAAAAAGTCAAAAAGAGAATCCAGATTGAAAAAGAAGTGAAATTCTAACTATTTGCTAATGACATAATAATACACAGAGTGAACCCGAAGTGTCCTAACAAAAAGCTGGTAGAAATAATAAGTGAATGCAGTATAGCACAAGATATAAAATCAGTACAAAAAAATCAGTTGCATTTGTATATGCAAACAATGTATCAGAAGAAAGAAAACAATCCATTTATAATCATACCAAAAAGAATAAAATATCTGGGAGTAAGATGAATGAAAAGGTAGAAAACATATATTGGAGACTATAAGACCCTATTAAAGGAAATAAAAAAAGATAAAAGAAGACACAAAAAATAGAAAAATAGCCTGAAGGAATAAACATAATTAAGATAGACATATTACTTAAAACAATTTACAGATTCAATATGATACCTATCAAAAATCACAGTGACACTTTTGTGGAATCACAAAAGTCCCTAAATAGCTAAAGCAATCCTGAGAGAAAGGAAGAAAAATGAAGGCATCACACTACTTGACTTCAGACTACACAACAAAGCAACACTATTCAAAACAGTATGGTATTAGAACAGGAACAGGAAAAGAGCAAATACAGTGGAACAGAATAGAAAGGCTATAGATAAACCCACACAAATAGGCATGATTAATTTTTGTCAAAGGAGCCATACCCATGCAATGTCAAAAATAAAAGCTCTGTAAAAAATGTTGGGGAACATGGATAGTTTCATGTGAAAAAATAAAATTAGACTAATAGTTAACTCCACACACAAAAATTAATTTAAAATCAATAAAAGATAATAGATATAATAATTGAAACTATAAAACACTAGAAAGAAAACATAGGGGACACACTACAGGATATACACCACAAAGATGTGGTATATATTCTCACCCCTGTGAGAATGACTCATATCATAGTGCGTTGCTTAACCCACTGTGCCACCAGGAGGCCCCCGAGAATGACTCATATCAAAAAAACGGAAACAACATATGTTGGTGAGGATGTAATGAAAAGGAACTCTCATTCACTGTTGGTGGGAATGCAAGTTTTCCTCTATGGAAAAAGTTATGGAGATTTCTTAAGAAAACAAAAATGGAAATTACATATGATCCAGCAATACTTCTATTAGGTAATTATTGTTAAAAAATATGAAAAATCTAATACAAAAATTTATGCCTATGTTCATAAGCGCACTGTGCACCAAGTCATGCAGCCAACCTAAGTGTCCTCCAACAGATGAATGATAAAGAAATTATGGAATATATATTCAATTAAAAATTATACAGCTGTTAAAAAAGATGAAATTGTACCTTTTGGGACAAAAAGAATGGAACTCTAGGTAATTGCATTAAGTGAAATAAACCTGAAAGTGAATGATAGATATCAGACATATATGGAATATAAAACAAACATGCATGCAAACAAAATACAGCAGGAATAAATCTTGGACTTAGTGAAAGAGTTTAATGATTTTCAGAGAGAACAGGGTAGAGGGAGAAAGGAATGGAAGTGGTATTCATAGTGGCACAGGTAATTTGGTAATGTGAGTGGAATAGGTGCACATATGGAGGAGGAAAATTATAACCCCAATATTGAAAAAATAGGAGAAATTCAAATTCTTAATTTAGGGCTCTTCTTAGTCTTCTCACAGTATTATGTTCTTAATGATATACCAAAAGAAAGAAAATTTGAATTGCGTGTGTTTTTCATGTTAGGAATGAGTTTTTAGTTAATCACTTAATAATAAATTCATCCACCAATTGGCTAATTGATTAGGTGCTCAATAAACATGCAAGCTTCTGTTTTATGCAAGTCCCTTTGCCAGTTGCTCTGGAAAAGAGGGATAAAATGAGAGATACATAGCCTGAAGGATACTTCAAAATTCTTTTTTAAATTAAAATAAAGATCCAAGATATATGAAAATTAAATAACACTTGGTGATCTAATAAGTATATAGACTTCATGAAAAAGAATGCAATTATGTGAAGCTTGGACTAGAAAATCTGGGGCATGTACTTTTTAAGTGAATTGAAACAGTTTTGCCTTAGAGAAGTTAATGCTCTAGCCAAGAAAACATATACACAAAAATGTAGGTAACATGCCTGAGGAGCAATGCTGTGCTCTAGCAGATTAAATAAATTTATTTTAAAAATAAAAACTCATAGTTATGCATTATTTGAGAACTAATAATAAGCTTAAGCAAACCTAAACAACTCTTCACCTTTTTCTCCTTTCCATCTTTCTAATTTTTATCTTATTTGAGCTGCAATGTTTATTTCATGAAAGTAAGAATAAGGTGAATTAGAATGACTGATATATTGAATTATTTCATTCGACACTTAAGTATCATATCTATACATACCAGGCACTGGACTTGATGCTGCTCAGGGTAAGAGATATTCTTCATCCAGACAATACACAAAAACTGAGGATGAAGTTATACTTGCTAACAGCAGGTTGTGCTGCAGAGAGAAGAAATTATGAGAGAATCAGGAGAAGGGCTCATGGTTGCAACAGGAATAATGTGTGACTATGAAATGCAATTAGAAACTTTGGTGTCTATACGTTCTCAAAAGAACTTTGTTTTTCTGCTTTTGTCACATTAAACCTTAACCTCAAAAGGAAACAATTTTATGTTTCAAGAAAGGAGTGAATGAAAAAGGGAGACTCTAGAAGGTTAATTCTTCAATTTCCCCTTCCTAACCACCATGACAAGTGCTGTCAATTATTGAAATTTGAAGTTTTGTTTTGGCTATCGCCTTTCTGTGCTGCCAGTGAATGGTGCCTCTTAAAACTCTTGGAGAACTATTTGATACAATATGATGTTGGATTTTTTCTTCCTGAAAAAGGCGGAGTTAAATATCTTACTAAGACATTTTTCTTTGCTAATCCTCATTTATTGGCAGATGCATGTGTCTATCCTTCAGCATCCTCAAGAGATTGTCTCAATTATTTATTGGAAGGTAAGAGAAGAGGAGAAGAGTAAAGATTGAAAGGTATCTGAAAAAAGAATCTGCAATGAAGTACTGGGCTTCTGTATAATCTCGGCATTTCTAACTTTGGTGAATAAAAATTCGCTGCATTTATTTATTCTCCTTTTTAAAATATATTTAATTGTATTTGACATCGTTTGTATTCCCAGTGGGTTCCCACCACCATTTCACCCATGCACCGTCACCTCAGTCCCTTGTGCTCTTTACATCTCATCAGTCTTTGCCCTTTATTCTCCTGCTCTTAGTTATGATGGAGAGAGGATGTGAAGGACTGGATTGTTTCTACATAAAGATAAAGAACAGTATAAAGTAAATTAAAGTGGTGGTTTTGGGTCAGCATCTTTTGAGCAGGGCTGGTGGATGGGCACTCTTCTCCTCTTCTCTTACCTTCTAATAAATAATTGAGACAATCTCTTGAGGATGCTGAAGGATAGACACATGTATCTGCCAATAAATGAGGATTAGCAAAGAAAAATGTCTTAGTAAGATATTTAACTGTGCATCATAGAGTAAAAGGATGTAAAATATGAACTAACTGAACATGTTCTGGAATGCAAGTTGAGACTTAGATTCTTTTTTGGGTTCTAACATTAATTCTGTTAACCTGGTCTAAGTCATAGTAACTTCATGTGTGTGGTCTTTAGGTGATGAAATAGAATATTTGAACATGTCACTCCATTTTTCTATTACTCTTGATTTTTCCTTCTGGCTTTAACTGGCCTCACACAAAGACTTCTGCTCTCCGAAAACATTGTTAGCAGTGTCTGTCCTTTAGGGACTTGAACTACTCAGGAGTATCCATTGGTTAACCAGGGACCAATGATAAGTTTTCAGATGGAGGAATCTTCCTAAAGTTGTCACTTACTAATTGAGGCTAATAGGCTTGATCTCTCAAGAATTAGAATGAATAAATTCATAAGAAAGTTGTTAGTTAATGATGGTTGCTGAAACTGAAACTTCTGGTGGTTATAGCTGATGTGCTCATTCCTCGAGTTGGTTGTTTGAAACCAAAAAGATATATTATAGATTAAGCAGTATAAGATATGGTAAACAAATTGTTTCTTATCCTTTGGTTTCTGTATTGGCAAATGAAATTGCTCACTTTTTTCCCAAGAGGAGCATTTCTCGATATTTTAAATTGTAGGATTTATTTATACTCGAAAGCATTATTAAGGCTCTGAAGAGCTTTTGTTTACATCAACTATATCATATCAATATTTATAATATTAAGACTAATCATTTAAAATATTTTGCTAATTTATTTAAAAAATAAATCCTTCATTTAATATAAATAGCATTTTCTTCAGTCAGTAATACCCATACTTTCCATAACAAAAAAGCAGTGAGTAGAGCAATATCATTTTAACAAATCTTTCTAATGTTGGACTTAATAGGAAACAACCAATTCTCATATATGTAGTCAGTCTCTTGCCATATGTTCTTTTGATTGAAGTATATACCGAAAAATTAGCCTGACATCACATGAAGTTGGGAAAAAGTGAGAATTTTTATGATCTTTTCAGATATTTGTGGATACTCTCCTTTAGTACTGTACCAAAATTTGACAAGTGGTGGTTTCAAGATTAGTTGCAAAGTAGATTCTAAGACATGCCAGTGAACAATTTATACTCTGTTATGTTGAAATCACCTATTTTATATTTTTGTGAACAGGCAGTTTATCCATGCATGATTTTATAACATATCTTGGTCATTTGGAAAATAATTGGTTTATTGGGTTACTTAGATCTTGAAAATGTTGATATTTTTTATTCTAACATGAAAAAGTCACTAATCTTATAAGAAAAAGATGTCTATTGAGAGTTGTCTAAATCTTGTCATTTGTCCACTTGTCATTACAGTGGACACAAGTTTTCCATAATTCTAAGGTGATGTGGAATTTTATCATTAGCGAGAAAGGTAGTCCTTTTTTACTGCAAAGAGATAGACACTTCATTTATTTTTGGGAAAAAGTTTTGATAAATAATCTAAATAACTATTGTTTGCCAGTCATCTTTCTAGTAAAAATGGCATCCAGGAAGAAGTCGCTAGTTTAAAGTATAGCACAAATTGTACAAGTGCTTTTCCTCCAGATGACCATTGTTCTTAAATATGCAGCTGGATAACTTTGTGAGTATATCCCATTTTGTCATATAGGGTATTAAAGTGTCTATTCAAGGATTGAGCTTTAATAAAATTGGAGAGTAGTGCTTCATTGAGGACCATCATAAATGGAATTGGTATCTCCTCCTCCCTTTACAGATCTATGTTGGTGAATGACTCAGTATATTTGGTGGTGCCACTTACTGCCTTTATGGTAAGGTACCAGCAGTTTTTTCCACCATTGTTTTTGTACCTTCAATTCAAGTCCCAACATAATGAAGAAGG
Source organism: Galemys pyrenaicus (assembly GCA_019455555.1). Lineage (NCBI taxonomy): Eukaryota > Metazoa > Chordata > Mammalia > Eulipotyphla > Talpidae > Galemys > Galemys pyrenaicus. The sequence continues at coordinate 1,618,504 of JAGFMF010012143.1, read as the reverse complement.
CAAATAGTGCCTTCGTTTTGTTAAGAAAGTTATTTTGGTCTTGTGTTCTACAGAGTCCCTGAAAGTTTCCTGAGTATTCTTGGGCTCTCTGGGTCATACTTTGAGAGCTGCAGAATTAGAGGCTAAGTATAGGTTTTAGTATACAATGATAGGTAAGCTTTTATGTTTGCACTACACTTTCAGTTTTACTGGATATTAGATGACTAAAGTGAAGAGATTAAAAAGAAAACACTGTTTATTGTTCATTTTCCCTAAAAGCACATTAGTAATATTACTACGAGGCTATGTATCTGCCTTTGAGGATTTTATGTGTCGATTTTCCCTAAATTCTACTTTGTGACCTTAAATCAATATCATGTCAAGTGTTCCATGACTAGGGAATGTGGCATCATAAAGATTGTGGGGAGAGTGTCTCCAAATGAGAGCAATAGACTTAGTCACAGATAAATGCAAATATTTTGTATACATGCAATATATGCTTTGGGGAATTAGAAGAAAGTAACTGAAGAATTATAGAAAATATAGATTTTATGCCAAAGAAGTATTGCTAGAAGAAGTAAATGATTAATCTAGGTGGATAAGTAATCACAGTGCAGACAAGGGAAAGTTCTCTAAATTTTAAGAGGTCTACAGCCTAATGATAAACTATAAAAATATGGTGTATAGTTCAGATTTCAATAGAGAAGATGATTAACTTAACCTCATTAATTAGCATGTTAGTTAAATTCACAATGTTGGCCAAAAAAAGAGACAGCTTTAAAGTAACACATTGTGAGAAAAGCCAGTACAACAATATATGTAGTAGAGAAAAATGTCAAATATGTGGAGAATATTTGCATTCTACTAAAAAGAATGACTTATTAAAATGTATGTGATTGAGTCTAGACTACAGAATTGGTCATTTATTTTTTCAAAACAAAAGATCCTTGAAGTGACATCCAACCTATTAAAACAATCACTTTAATCTATTTTTAGAATTTCCCTAAGTCATGGAGTCTGACATTCACACATAATTATCTGTGTACTCTGAAAATAGAAGATATTTTTGGAGAAATCTTACTTCATAATAATATTTTATGTGAGAATACTGCAGCCTGTTTAAATAATATAACTGTAAAGTTTCCTTAATTTTTCCATCCAGAAAACACTGCCACAATTTACTATGACTGCGATATCTTATTTCTCATACCCTTAGGAGTAACAATAGAACACAATTCAGTCATCAAAGAGAATGATGTAGATAAATTCATAGACACTTAAATGAAAAAGTTAAGTTGTGTGTATTCTCTCTAATCATATATATATACATATATATGTATAACCGATATATATACATAGTTTAGTAATGTATTGACTATATATACATATGTAAGTGTGTCTGTAAATTTGTGTATGTGAACATGCACACACAATGTTAACAGTGGTTTTCTCTGAGAGTTGGCAAAGGACTTGGTGGTAGTTTCTGATTATATGGAACTTTACTCTTTTATTTCTGTAATATTTGATTTTTTTTCAACAAATATGTATTCCTTCAAAAGTCAGGAAAAGGCACAAAAAAATAAAAGTAACATTGCATTTTGGTTACAATAGAAAGTTTGGAAAACTGAAAGTGACGCAGAAGAAAATTAAAAGCTTAATCAGTTTGGAGAGATATGACATAAAAATAAATAGAATTCAAGATAGAAAAGTCATATATTTTTTAGTATTCCAGTGATATATTTTGGTATCAGAAACTTTTTCTAACTGTAAAATTAGAAATCACCTTGTAGGACTTTTATAATCACAATGCCAAATACAAATTTTACTCTGAGATTATTTTGTTGTCCTTATGAATGAATAATGATGTAAAGTTAAGAATGAAAAACCAAATGCCCAGAGAACTTTTGTTTTTTGTTATTGATAAACTTCTTTTTTATCTACTATAAAATGGAAATCTACTATGAAGTTGGGGGGGACACCACCACTACCCTCTATAAATAGAAAAAAATCTAATTTTTGAGAATTATTGTGTAGCAATAGCATTTTCATTCATAGGCAGAATGGCAAGTGGGAGAGAGACAAGGCCATAGATCCTTTGAAAAGCCTTCATTTGCACAGAAGTAAGAGAACAAAGGACCTCTAAGTATTATTTGTTAAACGACCTTAACAGAGGCTTTCACAGAAAAGTGAACCAGTCTTCTTCAAAACTGGCAGCAGATGAACTCATGAAAGGAAAGGGACACTGGGAAACCCTGGGTTCAACTCACTATAAAGCAGACATTCAGTTTCTTTGTTTAACTGTTCAAGGTAGAGGACTAATTTCTCAGATTATTTTGACTGTGACCAGGATCACTATATATCCTAGTTTTCCAGGATACTCTCAGTTAGGTTCTGAGGACTTGGCATAATTATTAGCAGTCTATGATTTTATTTTCAAAAGTATCCTCAAAGATATTACATGGCAGCATTCTTCTTATGACTGAATGGTTGAAATATAACAGGGATATGGTGGCCTATTGATTGCTACTGCTTATCCAATCATCGATAGACTCATTCTCTTTTATCATTTCTTACTACAAACATCAGGAAAGTGAAATACTCACTTTTGCAGCTTCTTTGCAACAAGTATCAACCAAGTAACATGGTTTTGCTGATTAAGAAGTTCATGGGCAAGCTTACAAATCTATGGGTAATCACTTCTCTTCTTGTTTTGAATGTGGACATGCTAACTGGAGTTGCAACAGTCCCTTGAAACTGAGTGAAAGACCATAGAAATCTCAGAAAATCTGAGAACAAATCACAATTACTTGTTTTTAGTTGCAGCTAAAATCTGTTACTTATAGCTAAAATCATCCTAATATACACAGTGGGTTATTGTTTTTCCTTACTTTCGATTACTCAATCAATTGTGCTAGCTCTGGGCAGCAACCTCTTTTTTGTTGTGTAGTTTATTGCCCTTTGATGATGTGAAATCAGCCATTTCATGTCTCTCATTTACAGGTGTTCTATATAAATACCAAAAGAAAATGATTGAAAAAAAAAGTGCACACAGTGGGAATGAGAATAAGTGGATGGAAGCAAAAGTTTATCTTCTTTTATCAGAGGTGATTCTTATTTTGGAAACACCACATTTATTTTCTGCGAACTCTAAGGACCATGCATTTGGCAATGGCTGTTCATTTTTCATCTTCCCCACTAATGTCTTAAGGGAAGGAAAAGATAAATCTGAATGTCATCAGGATGCATATGGAACTGAGGACCACGTTACTAATGAAGCTCTCCCTGAATACCCATTTGGATGCCTCAGCACAAGAGATAGAGAAATTACTCAATAGTGTCATCTTTTCCCTATAAGTCAAAACCTTAAATTATCTTGAGTTAACTAAGGTGGAATAAGAGGACCAAGATTTATTTGTAATCCCCCATAGTTCTGGCAAGATGGTAAAGTCCTGTTTCTTTGACAATTACTACTTTAAGGTGTTAGGTATTTTATCACAGTGCTACTGAGGAAACAGAATTCCAATCATAGCAAGCCCTGAAGCAATTTGAGTGTTGCAAACTAACCCCAAATAGAATCACTTGAACCTTGGCAGAAATAGGAATGCCATTTTCTTGAAGCTTAAAGGGAGAAAAAGTAATTTGGGAAACAGACAGCCCTTTGAAAGGGTCTCCTTTGCTTTTCTGAGGTTCATATTTCTTCCTTGTCTAACACTGTGGTAATTAAAAACAAAAAAGTAATTCATTTCATTTTATGTTTATCTAAAGGGTTCCCCAGTCTCTTACCAGTTCCTTATCTTAACTCACATCAGGAACCTGAAAGGAAATGATCAGTGTTTTTCTGAATCTGGTTCTTGTTTTCATAATATTTCTTGCCAAAACTACCCCAAAATGATTCTAGAATCCATTTTAGGATATTAAACAAGAATGACTTTCAGTTCACATCAGACAGCTGGTTTCTGGCCTTGATGGCTGGTTAGCAAAACAGCCAAAACAGCAAAAGAGATAGAACTTACATTTTTGTCAGTTTTTTCCCTCTTAACCTGAAAACTGTACTGAAACTAATAGATTATCCTGCATTTTGGAGGAAGAAAGGGGAAAGCACTTTAATCTAAATACACTGTTTATTTGCCTAGAGAAAGGAGATGTTATCAGTAAATGGACTATTTTTCCATGAAGTTTGCTCTAAAAAGTGGATGTAACTACCTACAAATTTCAAATCTAGTGAATTGCAGCGGAAGATGCATTAGTTTAAGTTCAAAGTTTCTCACAATCTAGCTTCTACTAGCTACTTTTCCTTTCTGGAAAAATTAATAGTCACTGAATTTTAAAATCTGATTTATAGATCTAATTAGCACATTTCTACGAGAGTCTGTTTTACACTTAAAGAAAATAAACATTTATAGTGATTTTTTGTTTAGGCTGGTGGGATGGTTGACCTACTCTGTATCTACGGTAGAATGCTAACCCACAAAAATTAAAAATTAAATTCACTAAGCAATGTCTGACCAAATGCAGCAGTGAAGCAGGAGACCAACCATGAGGGTGAAATCAGGTCTTGTTTCCACAGCGGACCCAATAGAGATAAGGAAATTAATTATTCTACTTTTGCTCTAGGATAAAAAACAATGATTTGATTGATTTTTCCATAGCAGAAGGTGGTATTCCATATTTTTTTCCAGTTTCTATAGAAAATATTAATATTAGTGGCATATCTATAATATCTTTGATCACTGGAAGGTTATTCTTATATGGTAGTGAAGTTCTGTTGAATTATTATGGCATCAATGAGTAATGACATAAGCTGTCAATAAAAAGGAGCAATTTGATAAATTTTCTAGGACAGTTGTGTTCTGCTCTCTAAGGACCTGAAGATTGGTCATCAATTTTTTTTATGCTGAATGGAATTTACATGATTACAAGGTAGTAGACATCTTTCTCAAATTATAGATACAGAGGCAAAAAAAAGGTAATTTGAAATAGAAATAAAATTCTCTTAGGGAATTTGTTTCAATTGTGTCTAACCATTTTGTTAGCTCATTCTCTCAAAGTACTTTATTTTTTCTGTACTTCCCTCTGAATTTCTCTTGTAAATTAGCACTAGGCAGAAGACTAATGTTTAATTGCTTAACAAAATGAAAATTAACATTTATAGGCAGGCAGATGATGGAAGAAGGTCCAAAGAAGAGCAAAGTGATAGTGGGTACATCTCTTAAGGCAGTGTTCTGTGTTAGAGTTTCGAAAACACCATTCTCTAGCAATAATGAATGTACTGGTGGAAATGGTATCAGAATGTCTCAGAAACTTATGTACTCTGTAGGTCAGGCTGACAATAGATGAATTTGTTATAGATCTGGCAGGTTCCTGATAGCAATAGAGTGATAAAAATATGAAATAATAGAGTCCAGATGGGAGCTTAACAATAAGAATAAAGATACAAACAACACAGTAAGTTACAAAATCAGAGTGGCAATCAGAGGTCTCAGTCTGGAAATACTGAATGAAACACAGTTTTCCTAAAGGAAAGACAGATGGATAGTTGCTGGAATCCAGTAAGATGGCAGCTGAGTGAAGATTCACCTCTTCTAGAAATGCACAGTGAAACTGATGCAAAACAAAACCCAAATTCCCTATGGGATAAACTGATTATCAGTATACACATTAGGTACCTCAGCCTGACTGAAAAGGATAAGAAACTCAAGTAAACTTTGTGTAAAGTAACAAGGGATTAGTACAATCAGAACCCCCTATAGCTATTGATTCTGGCAGAGGTCAACATTGGAGCTCCTAAGATCCAGAACTACACTGGATAAGGGGTGCATGAATAGGCATCCAGGATGGAGGGTGCATAACCAAAGAGCAACAGAGGTGAGGCGCAGAGTGAGGACTACTGGTTTTAATCTGAGGTTCATGACACAGGATAGCTATAGCCTGAATCCAGTCTGAGTACCTGGTTTTTCTTATAAAAGAGACTGTTAATGAAGCCCATGATGAGATAGCCAAAACTTCTGCTCCCTCTTTCCAAAATAATGCTTTACAACTGGAATTTTAAATTTTGGAGTCTATTCTCTTTTAAACCTACTACCCCTCCCTGGTACTAATCTTCTGACTACACCAACAACTATCAACTATATTTAAAAAATGTTGAAATCTATTCTTATTAAAACATGTATAAACTTGAAAATGAGACAGAAGAACACAGTACAAACGCTAGAACAAAGAAATCCTGAAACAAACCCTCACTCAGTGGAATTGTAGAACATAACAGAAGGGGATTTCAGGGCAACAGTCCAAGCAATACTGATGAAACTTAATAAAACAGAAGAGGAAATAAAATAACAGAATAAAGATAATGAAAATATTAGGCAGCTACAATCAAAAATAATGTAGTTAAGAACAATATAGCTAGTTTTAAAAAGACAATTGAGGACCTTACTAATAGAGAAATAGAAGTGATAGAGCGAATTAACAAACTTGTAAAACACAATACTAGAAAACACAAGAATAAAACAGAAAAGAAAGAAAGAAATGGAAACGGTATAAGAACTCTTTAGGACAATATAAAAGAGAAATCTATCTCATGAGGATCCCAGAAGGAAAAGAAAAAGAGAAAGGCATAAAAAAAATTTATTGAAAGAAATGATCACTGAAAGTAATCTTATTTTGGGAAATGAATCAAAAGTTGTGATCCAAAAGGCTATGGTATAAAAAAAAAAAAAAGGCTATGGTATGAAAGCAGTGTAAATTTCCTTCAATGAATGAATGGCTCAAAAGATGTATTATATACATATACCATGCAATGTTACATAGCCACAAGAAGGGTGAGATTCAATCATTTTCAACACAATGGAGGAAATTTGAAAGGAAAATATATGCAGCAAAACTAGTTAGAACAATAAAAGCAAATAATGGGCATTTATAAAAAGGCACATTGACAATATAAAACACTTTCAAACACTACTGGACAGCAACGAACATCTTGAGGACTTTTTGGTTAAGAGGGAAAAGAGAGGCGAAGTAGGGGCACAGGGATGGTGGTGGGGGAAAGAAAAAAATATTAACAAAAACGATGGACAGTTAGCAAAGGTATTAATTAACTAGTCAAACCAAGGATAGATGATCAGGTGACTAAGGGCAATTGCCTCAAAAAAAGTAGTGGTCCTTTGCTTGGCTTTTGAACTCAAAACAATTCTCAGACTCAAGATCCATTTATTGAAGGATAGGTTGGAATTCTGTGATGAAAGACCTTACAACATCATCTACATTCAATCAGTAATCATTCTTTACATCTTTCCTAAAATGACCTGTAGACATTTACTAGGATAATCTGTATTGGGGACAGGAGATTTTTGAGGATAGTTTGGCACAGAGATTGATATTTATTGGTGTCTGGCGAGACCAACTGCCACAGTGACCTCCTTTGGGTAATAAATGCTTTGACTCACTGTGAGTCCACCTAGTCCATGGGTTTACATGGATTCTATTTCCTTGACCTCCCAATGTATAATTGGAAGAGAGAAACTTGACAATTAGCAGAATAATCACATGTCCTCCTGGATCTGTGGGGTAATAGATCTCATAGAAGGGAACTTGCACTAGAAGTCTCTGAATCTGACCCCTTTTCCAAACTCTTTATCCATGGCCCAGAGAGTAAAATCAAAATAAACACCATATCCTATGGGGAAGATTAATACCATACTTTTAGATACTTAAAGAATGCAAAGGTGGTTCCTATTAAATCCCTATTTAATTCACCAGCCTGATCTCTACAGAAACTTGGTTTACACTGAATGGCAGGCAACTACTGAAACCAAGGAGTAACCTCAATTACAGCTGTTCTACTGAATATAGTATTTTTATGGAGCAGATTAACACAGCTTCTGGTATGCAGGGGGCATCCATTTATTTAACAAATGTATTAATTTTCATCCCTAATAGCAAGAACTGTGAAGCAGTTTGCATTCATATCAGGCTCCATAGAGTGTGTATGGTTTTTCCCTAGGTCAAAGTTAACTCTTTTAATCTATAATATTAAATTAAAGATTTCCTGGCAAGTCCATGAGTCATCATGTCAGTGACAAGGGTAATGGAGTCAGCAAATTTGGTTGGTTTTCTTGCTGGGCCATCTCCAGAATACGTTTCTAAGCATGCCAAGTGGTTAGTTATGGCCAGGTAATAGAGTTCTTTCTGATGATACAGAGAAAGTTGTATATATATATAGAAATATATAAAACATAAATTAAATTAATTATTTGTATAATTTCTATGCCTGCTTCATAAAATGTCCTGTCTGATTCTGCATATTTTCTTCCCCTCATATTCCAGGGGATGCCAACATCCAGGGCAATTTTGGAATCTGTGCAAGCCATATGTAGAAGATGGCAGAGCCTCTGTCTGTCTGTACCCCACATGACTAATTGGAATGGAGTTCTTTCCTGACAACAATGGGTTTTATGCAAATGAAAAATAAGCTTTTATTGTGAGATTTTGGCAGTTATAGGTTAGATCAGCTAGTGCTGGTATTGAGGTATTCCTATATTAACTGTCATGTTATTGTGACTAAAACCTGAAATGCATGACATTGGTTTAATAGTAAGGTGGTAAGAAAACTGAAAACAAACAAACAGGCCCACAAACAGCCACAACTGGAGTTTCCTCTTAAGCAGTGATAAAGTTTTTTGGTGAAACCATCACACCTTTAAAAAAATTTGAAATCAGAAATCTTTAACTCCAGGGTTTTGGGCTAGGACCTTGTGTTGTTATTGGCTGTCATTAGCAAGATACTGTAAGAAAGAGAACTCAGGAATGAATTGGCTGGTTTGGGAGGTGATATTGAAGGGAAGAAATTTTTCTGGACAATATCCAGAAATCCAAGACCTTAGAGGTATGGAAGAATTTTACTTTGCTAGGCCCCAAAATAGGAAAAAATAAGACAGAAATGTGTTGAATGACAAAGATCTATTAAAAATCAGTTTGGGGTAAAAATTCTTTTAATTATGGTCATCATTTGAATATATGAAAACCCACTAATACTATTAATCCTGAGGTACTGTCAATGGTTAAAAGAACTGTCAGAGACTATGAAATTTGAATTTTATAAAAAATATTTGACCCAGTCCTGGACCAGATTCGTAGGCAGACTGCCATGTCTCATTAGACCATGCCATAGTGGTGGCGAAGGATGGCGAAGCTGGTACAATTTTCCTGCTTAACCAAAAAAATATATGAATTAATTCCCAGTTGTTGAGCATTTCCTACTGTGTAGGGTTGTGTCAACCATAATGAGACCCAAAATTGAGTGAACAAAAGCAGAATTCACACGTATAGAGCTAAAACATTAAAACAGACAGAAATATAAAATGTTACAGGATTTCAGTTGAAATAATTGTCAGAACATTTATGGAAAACTCTTCTCAGGCACAGCATTTGACCTGGGCTTCAAACAACTAGTAGGAATTCAAAATATATAAAGTGGTAGGCATGAGTAATGTAGGTGAGTAGGAGTTGGGGTTAAAGGCACCAAGTGGCGAAGTGTCCTCTTGTACTGGTGTGTAGGTTTAGAAGGTAAGCCAGGCATTTAGGGACCCTGGATTTCACCTTAAGGTTGTGATATTTAGGCATTAGTTACTGTGGGGACTCTCAGATGTTATCGTCAAGGTAGCAGGTTAGAACAGTGGTAGCAGAATGTAACATCATTTGGAGAGAGAATAAAATGGAGAAACACTTGTTGGTGGATCATCACTGGCTCTGGCAGTGGGAAGTCAGAAGAGGGACAGATGCATTACAAAAAAATAAAAAAAAAACAGGGAAATATAGGAAATGAAAGAGATGGAGGATAGCTTCACTACACAGAAGGAGGAATTTATAAACCTTAATTTCTTGGTTTATCCATAGTTATGAAGATGTAAGAATGCACTGTGGCTTAAAGAACGTAGATATTTATTTATTTTTCATGTTGATGCTGCAGAGTGATGCTCTAGGTTAGCTACTGTCCCATGTGCTTAAGGTTACTTCAGTTGTATTGCTTCATTATCTCTTAGGATAGTGATTTTAGAATTTTAGTGCAGATCAGAATCCCCCAGAGAGCTTTAAAAATCCATACTACTGGGTCCCACTCTCAGATTTTCTGATTTAGTAGGTTTTTGAGTGGGGCATGAGAATTTGTCTTTTTGAAACATTTCCAGGTGATAATCATGGTACAGATCAGGAACCATAATTTTACAAGATTATCATTAACAAGTGCATGGTAAAAATGGGTCACTGTGTTTCAGGTGACAGAAAAGGGAAAAAGAAGAATATGGAATATGTTTGATTACTATCATAAGAAATAAGCTACAGACCAATTTCCTTCTCTTCTTACTGGCAACAATGTAGTCACCAATCACATCAAATTCAAATCAGTATGGAAAATGTATCTAGAGACAGTGACATGCTGGGAAAAATCTTTTCCAAGTCTGTATTTAGTGATATTACACTGGTAGCTTGAAATTGGCCCGAGTATAAATGAGGCAAGGAAACTGGCAATTGCTGCAAATCTGGCCTCCATCCCAACCCAAAGGACACTTAGTAAACATGTCTATATCTCAGCTGCTACAATTTGCAATGCTATTGCAGTGGATATAGAGGAGAATAAATTTTGGTCAATAATTAAAAACTTTTGCAGCAATGACCAAGTAGGGTTTTAAAAATGGAAAGATAATGATCTACTAAATTCATGACCTAACTAGAAAAACCTATTCAAGTAAAAGATTAAGTTAATGTAATGAATTATATAAAATAATCTCAATAGATGCAGAAAATTTACCTGATACAATCTAACACACCTGTATGATAAATTCATTTAGCAAACTAGAACAAGATCTTGACAGAGTGCTGAAGGGGAAAAACTTTACACCTAGCCTGTTAGGTTAAGTAATTGAGAGCTGTGAATTAAACTGGCAGAAGACATTAAGCAAGAGAAAAGACAAAACTACTCACATACATAAACGAAAGCTCATAGAAGATGAGCTCAAATTGATGGCAAGAATTTGGAACGTATAGAATTTTAATAGGAGAAGGAAAATGGCACTTATGGAAAAAACAAATGACTTTTAGGAAAGGTAAATAGATTCTTAGGAAAATGGATGGGAGATATCATAGTTTTATGACAATTGCCTGTTTAGGCAATTTTTTATTTCAGGGTTAACTTTTTATCTCTGGTGATATTTTGTATTACAAGGTTGTGAAACTTCTGAGAAAGGGATTTAGGATAATTGACTCTTGGGGGTAGGAGGGAGCTTCTGCTTTTAGGCTGCTAGTGGGAGCTCACACACACACACACACACACACACACACACAAGCATCTGTTTCTTCTCATATGTCTTCAGTTCAAGGTAATATTTACGCCAGAATGGTATATTCCAGATACCTTTCAGTGTATCTATGTATAAAAAATACATACAGTAAACACAAAGATATACCTGTTTTTAAGAGCTTTGACCTAAAAATGACATTCTACTTCTAGTCACATTTTGTTTACTATGTTTTCATTATGTAGTGGTTATCACATTTGCCTCACGCATTTCCTTTATTAGAATTTAGTTACAATTCAATCCAATTGCAAGGGAGATTGGGAAATACATTCTGGTATATCAACAGGTAAAAATCTAGCAATTTCTAGCATATTATTTTCCCTCTCTTTCTCTTTGTGGTACTTATCACCACCCAATATATTTATCTATTTTTAATTTTGCACCTTTTCTACTACAGTGTAACTTCTGTAATGGCATTTACTTCACTTGGAATATCAGTGAATCTGTAGCCTAGTAGAATACCTGGAATGTGATATATGCTCAGCAAATATTTGTTGAATGTCTATTGATCAGCCATAAAAAAGTCATGTGAAAATTAATATAAAACCTCATCCTTCCACAAAGATGACTACAAATTTTGATTATGATGTGCTGGGTACAAACATAAGGAAAAAGAAAGTTTATATATCAGAACATATTTAAATTTACTGAGGGTCAGTCAGATGCATATAGGCTACAATTTCAGAGAAGAAAAGGCTAGGGCTGAGTCTGTTGGTAGGACCTGTATCATTATGATGGGTAAAGCTCTCAGGATGAGATTGTGAAGGGAAGAGCAGAAACCATGAAGAAGGGGAAGGATGAGAATGTTGTCAGAGGAGGAAACGACAGTATAGAGCTAGAGGAGGACCAGAATACCGAGGAATCAAGGAACCCATATGAAAGAATTTCAAGACACATGGCACCTTTAAAGTCTGTAGAGAGTTTTAAAAAAAGTGGGAAAAGAGAAACCAACATGGTAAGTTGAGAAATATCATTAAGTTGTGTGACCAGGAAGACCAGGAGAGCACAGATTTGTATTAGATTCTTATGATGCTGAAAATATTGACTTAAATGTAGCTTAAAACAGCACATTTTTTTTTCTCACATAGTTTTGAAGGTCAGGCATCTGAAGGGTTTTACCAAGATGAACTCAAGGTGTTGGCAGGGATACATGCTCTCCAGAGACTCTAGGAGAGTCTCTTTCATTGCCTTTTCCACATTCCCTTTTCCCATGTAGTGATGTATGATCCCAGAGGTGTATGATCAAAATCAGTGGTACTTTATCTTCAAAACTTTTGTTTCATTTTTACATTGCTTTCTCCTGTCTTCAAATCTCTCAACCTCCCCATTTAAGTTATACTTGTAATTATATTTAAGGCTGAGCTGGATAATGAAGATTAATTCCCCCATATCAAGATCTTTTTACTCAATCACATCTTCCAAGTCCTTGTTACTCTTTGAGGTAACAGTAGTATGTGCTATGGATTAGGACATGGATGTCATTGGGGGCCCATTATTCAGCCTGCCATATTCTCCTTTGCTTGGTTTGTTCTGTTAGCCAAAGGGTCATCGAGAAAACAACTTCACAAGAGTGTATGGAGGCAGAAGTGGGAAGAAGTTGGAATTTGAGAAATGGGAGCTCTCAAGGGAAACACTTTTTATGGTAGTATAAGTGTAGGGTAGGAAGGGCAGCCATTTCGGCTGGTAAGACCAGAGTATGTTTATGGAAAGAAGAGAGAGATGACCAACATAGTGCTCATTACAAGGGGAGAATAAAGTCATTACTTCCTGCTCATATGTAATTTTGTAAACAGGGAATATGCTGATTTTGTTCACCATTACATTCCAAGCGTGACAAGCACTGCTTAATACATAGTGTGCACTCAGTAGGAAATAGTAGAATGAGTGAATCATCACTTGTAGAGAATGGTGTAGACATTTGTGCTCATTTTGAAGAATTGAAGAAGACACTGATACCTACTTTCAGCTGATCTAACAACATATTAAGTAAAAAAAAAAAAAAACCCAAAACTTGTGAGTACAAAAATTCACTTACGATATGTCAGAGATACTTAAATACCTACAGAGATGTGATTTTTAACCTTCTGGCAATTTGTTTTTAAAAAAGCTGCTTCTACTTTATTATTTGTAGTATCTTATTTTTAAGTACACTACATATTTTCTATATCCTAATCAGAAGTCCAGAGAAACTTTTCCATTAACTTATATTCTGTAAAATACCTGTGTAGAGATTAGAATATTGACTTTGTCTTAAATTAGACCTGAATAGGTTTTAGTATAAGTTGTGACAACTTTTTTGAGGCAAATTGGCAAGATCCTTTACCTTTTTGAAACACACTCATCTCTCCAAGTGGGGATAATCATATCTACTTGAAGAGCTGTGAGATTCTGAATGAGTTAATGCATTAAGAAGGCTTAGAACCTAGCAAGTCCTCAGTGCATGGCAGGTCTATTGCTGCTGCTACTACCACCAATATCACAACCACTATGCCTACTACTGCTACTGCTGCTACTACTACTACTGTAGGCTTTCTGGATCATGTCACAAAAAGTACGCGAAAGTGTTCTAGACAAATTTCTTTGTGTAATTTTCACATCATGTAAGTACAATTATACAACCCCAAAGATGAGATTAATTATATCATAATGAAATCTGAGTTTAGCTACTTAATTTTTTGCCCTTTAGTATAAAAATGGATTTAGTGATTTCATTTCACTTCTTTGAGCTTCACTGGTAAAATAAGGGGCTGCTTATGGGAGGAATGCAGAGGAACTAAATAAAGGATCAGGGGAGAAAAAGTCATTATAATAAAATCGAAATCAAAATCATCAGGTGAATATAGATCACAGATATTCTGTAGGGGAGGAGGAGAGAGAAGGATCAGTTCAGGGGTGGGACTAGCTAAGGGCTATGGTGGTGATGCATGGGTGAATTGGTGGTTGGAATTTCATGGGGGAAATCATACATTGTAGAAATATGAAGGATGATGTAATAAATAGATATTAAAAAATAAAATAAAATAAAAAATAAAAACTATGGAATTATCAAAAAATGAGGGGGCTGTTAATATATAACTTCTAAGATCCTTTACAGGTTTATTTTTACTATGACTATATTTATGGATTCTTTATTCTATGAGGGCAAAAATCATGATTATTTTGTCATTACTCCCAAAACCTAGCATTGTACCCAGCAATTAGACTTTCAACAGAAAAATATAAATGAATGAATGGTGTATTTGAACAAAAGTATTACCCGATCCATCTGACAAAGTCCAACTAAACTCCATCTGATGAACTAATAGCTTATTCATGGATTGAACTTATGTTGTATGGTTTCTCTGGCTTTGTTTATAAAAAAGAAGAGGATAATAGTACAAATTTATCACAACTGAGAAGTCATGGGGTGAAAATTAGTCAATTTGTTGTGATTGAGTCTTTCAACGAAAATGCTAAATCAAGGTTAGTAACAATCAGTATTTTTCAGACGATGAAATAAGATTAGCAGTTAATAGTGTTTTCATATGAGAATATATCCATAAATATAACCACTAATTCTTGAAATTTGAAACCTGACTGATAGCTTATTAACAACAAATAATATTAGCAGTGCATGGTGGCAGTGAGGAGAAGGGTCTTTTCTATGCTTAAATAAAGGATGAAGGGTATAGGGAAAGAACATTAACTATAGGAAGTGAGAATGAGGGACGTGACCCAGCTTGGAATGAGTACTCAAAAGGATTGACTCTAGGCAGCAACAGAAGTTTTAGAGCCCTTGCAACTATAGAATTATCAAAAAATATGTGACCTAAGTCTGGGCTTTCAAGAGTAACATTGGAAAGGGATTTGAGTCATTTTATTTGAATAGCAAAGTAGTCAGTGATCCCAAAATACTGAAATGGGAGACATACAAACCATTTGCATTTGTCTATGAACTTTAATACAGTAAATATTTATTTTTGGAGAGCTACCATAGTTTGAATGCTTATGCTGCAAAGTAGTCATTGTTATAATCCATTTTATGATGAGAAAATTTTGTTATTTTTATTGAGGCAACACTGGATTACAAAACTGTGCATGATTCAGAGGTATATGATCACACCTTTATAAATGGAGGTTACCATGCCACATCTACCACCAAGGCACCCAAAGTCCTCCACCATAGTCCAGTGGATGATCCCTTCCACGCCCTGCTCTCCATCCTCACACTTACCTTTTGGTACCCTCAATTCTACAGTCAGATTTCTAGGGTTTGTTATTCATTTGGCTCTTTGTTTTATTTTGTATATTCTACATATAAGTGAAATATCTGGGTTTGCCTTTTCTCTGTGAATTAATTCATTTAGCATCATATCCTCCAGTTCCATCGATGTTGCTGCAAGTGGCAAAGTTTATTTTATAGCTTCTTGATATTCCATTGTTTGGTGTGTGTGTGTGTGTGCGCGCGCACGCGTATGTATGTATGTATTTATGTATGTATACCATGTCTTCTTAATCCACTTGTTTGTTTTTGGGCACTTAGCGTGTTTCCATAACTTGGTCTTTGTAGGACTGCAATAAACATAGGTATGCATATATCCCTTCCATTTAGTGTTTTTTTTAAAAAAAATATTTATTTATTTATGCATATAAGCATTGGGGTATAGGCCAGAGGTGTGGGTGGTAAGAGGATCCACCAGAGACAGAATGGGGAGAAGAACAGGCAGACTGACTGAAATACACTGCTGATGGGAGCAGTGGGCAAGGCAGGAGAGATCTGCTGTGCCATGTGGGTCCCTTCTCTGGCCAGCAGCAGGGACTGAATTTGTGCTTCAGTGGCTGCAGTTTGCTTCATGGTGTATTGCTTAACCCACTTCACCACCAGGGAGGCCCCCCAAATTAGTGTTTTTGTATCTTTAGTACCTAGGGGTGAAATTGCAGCATCATATGGTGTATCTATTTTTAATATTTTTAGAAGCCTCCATACTGTTTTCCATAAGAGCTGAACCAGTTTACATCCCCACCCTGTGTGTGAGGGTTCCTTTTTCTTCACACCCTTACCACCACTTGTTTGTGGTCTTTTTGAGAGGGACCATTCTCACAGGGTGAGATGGTATCCTATTGTGGATTTATTTGCATTCCCCTGATGACAAATGATAAGGAACGTTTTTTCATGTGCCTGTTGGCAAATTTTATGTCTCCTCTGGAGAAGTGTCTAGTTCCTCTGCCCATTTTCATTTGGATGATTTATTTTCCTTTTGTTGAGTTTTTGTATGAGGGTTTTGTAGATCTTCACTATTAGCCCCTTGTTGGATGTATGATGTGCAAATATTTTTCCCATTAGATATGATATATTTTAATTTTAATCATAGTTTTTTCCACTGTATAGAAGATTTTAGTTTGATTATTCCTTTTGCTTATTTTGCTTTTGTTTTCTCTTGCTATTAGAATTGACTCCAGAAAGATATAACTAAAACCAATGTTGTGGTGTATATTGCCCATATTTATGTTTGCTTATGTTTGTTAATTTATGGTTTCAGGTCCAAGTCTTCAATCCACCTTGAATCAATTTTTGTGCATGGTAGTTTTTTTTTTACATGTGGTTGTCGAACACATTTGTGTCCAAACACAAAATGTGTTTCCAACACATTTTGTTGAAGAGAATCTTCTTTCTCCAATGTATATTTTGGTTCCTTCGCCATAAGTTAACTGTCCATATAAGTTTTGGTTTATTTCTAGGCTCTCAATTTCATTGCATTGATGTTTGTCAATTTTTATCCCAGTACCACTCTGTTTTGATTACTATAGCATTGTAGTGTAATTTCAAATCTAGCATTCATCTTTTTTGTTTTGTCAGGATTACTTTGGCTATTTGAGGCCATTAGTTTTTATGTACAAATTTCAGTAATGTTTGCTCTATTTCTTTGAAGAATTTCATTGACTTTGAAGAGATTGGTGTGTATATATTGATTTGGGTGAGATGGGCATTTTAATAATGCTAATTGTTCCAATTCCAATATATTTCCATGTCCTGTGTCTTTTCTATTTCTTTTGCTAATATCCTATATAGTCTTTGTTCAATATATCTTCCACCTCCTTTGTTATGTTTACTTGTTATCTTATTGTTATGTTTTCTTTATTTGTTATGTTTACTTAGTAGTAAACATAGTAGTAGCAGTAGTAGGTATTTACTGCTTTTATGCTAATGTTAATGGGTTTATATTTTTGATTTTTTTCTCTTAAAGTTTTTTATTTTTATATAGAAATTCAAGAGACTTTTGTGAATTGATTTTGTAGCCTATTCCTTTACTGTAATGATTTACTGTTTCTAATAGTTTTTTAGTAGAGTCCTTAGGCTTTTCTATGCATACTGTGTCAGCTGCAAGTAGTAATAGTGTTACTTTTTTTTCCATTTTGGAGTCCCTTTATAACTTTCCCTTGCCTAACTGCTCTAGTTGGTCAAGTGATTTATATGATCACTGCAACCATTCAAGAGGTACAGTCCATCCCATGCCATAGATATGTAGTTGCCACTACTCAGCTATCAATAGCAGCAAACATAAAGCTCTCAAGGCCCTAGCTTCAGTTTACACTTCATCACCACCATGACAATATGATTAATTGTGATGGTACTATGGTCATGGTTTACTAGTATCATACCATCCCAATTTTCCTTTTTCTTTCTCTTCACCTGACTACTATGTTTCCCTTTAACTCACTGGAATTCCCTCAGAAGGCTCAGGAAACTTCTTTGAGTCTGACCATGGCTGTTTATCACTTTCCTAAAGGAATATTAATACACTAGCTTCAACTATGGAAAGTTGAGTGGGCTTGGTTTTAGTTTTTATTCCATGTCAGCCATTGTGAGATAGGACTAGAAAAAAAGACAAATGTCTTACATTAGAGATGACTTTGTTTCTACTATGTGCATTTGGATCAGGTTTTCTTAATTGAAGTTATGTATGAAAAGCAGCATTTCTACAGTGACATTTCTATAAGAAAAAAGAACACAAAGTTGGAGACACTATTCCTGATTCCTGCCAACCAATAACATCATAATACTAAGCAAAGAACACTGTCTTTGGATTTCAGTTTTCCCTTAATCAAATAAGAAATGTTAACTCATTAACTTATTTATTTATTCATTATTTCTCTAAACATTCTTTCAGTGATTACTTTGTGCTGGTCACTATACTAGTGCTAGAGATTTGTGGCCTAGATAATACATTATCTTTCTCCTCAGAGAGTTAACTCATGGCCCCGAAAAGGAAACATAATTTTCCCTTGTAGAGAGTGCTCATAAAAACCAAATGAGATACTGGATTGTAAGCGTTTTGAAAAGATAAAATAAATCACTCTTCAAACATAAGGGATTGTACTCATGTTGACATCAGAGTCATCACAAGCCCAGGATGGCAATGAACTTACTAAATTTTATTCATTGGCATTTGGGTTAAGAGGAAGATTATAAGTGATTCAGGTAATACCAGAGCATTTGTATTCCTAAAGAATGTGTCTCATAAATTGACAATCATTAAAATTAACATGTGAAGTTAATTATGGTGTCTGATAAAAACGATTTTTAGCTTTATGCAGTTATGTTCTTGACCAGATGAGGTCTTCCTTTTATTAGTTTATGAGTCACAGGGCAAGCATGGGTGCTGTACTATGAATGCTAAATTAGGATCAAGGACCTGAAGTTGCTTGTGAAGATGGGAAAATGAAATCTTTTGACATATCTATTTTTGTTGTTTACTGTGAATGTAGGCTGCTTGGGTGCAACTAACCTTTCAGATACTTGGACCCTGACTGTGCTGTGACCATTTCCCTCTCTTCTCTGG
This sequence comes from Galemys pyrenaicus, assembly GCA_019455555.1. Lineage (NCBI taxonomy): Eukaryota > Metazoa > Chordata > Mammalia > Eulipotyphla > Talpidae > Galemys > Galemys pyrenaicus. Next base: position 1,599,357 of record JAGFMF010012143.1, on the reverse strand, counting down.
TATTTTGGCTTCTAGAATTCTGACAGGGTGTTGACTCTCCATTCATTCTTGCTCTTCTTTCCTTGCTTGCTCTCTCTTTCCATCATCAAGGTGTCACAGGCTTTCCGGGAGGAGGATTGCATCATCCTTACCATAAGCCTTAGAGTTTTGGGTGCCCTGTAGCTGCTTGTGTCCTTTCTGCTTCCCTTCAACCAAGGAGAAGAGTGACAGAATGCTGGCAAAAGTATCAGAGTGGCTGTTGGCTAATGATTGCTATAAATTCTGATGATAATAATAGCAGTCGTAAGTAAAGTAAAGCATTACAGCAGCTGGTATTCATGTTACTCAGACTTTTATTTAAAGAATTAAAAAATCTGGGCCTCCCTGGTGGTGCAGTGGGTTGAGTACTGCATAGTGAAGCATCCACAGCACAGCAACTCAAATTCCATCCCTGGCCAGGGGGTGACCCACATGGCACAGCAGACTTCTGCTTTGCCCGCTGCTCCCCTCAGCAGTGTACTTTGGTCTATCTGCCTGTTCTGTTACCTACTCTGTCTCTGGTGAATCCTCTCACCTCCCCTGGCTCTGACTGGCCTATACCCCAGCTCATGAATGCATAAATAAAAATGAATCTTTTTAAAAAAAGAATTAAAAAATCTGAGGAGAGTTTGTAAGAATTCTGGTGTCACATTGTGCCATTTGTCCACAAGGATGTGACAAGTGTAATGAGCAGCATGTTTCTTGAGGTTGACAAAAAGAAAAGAAGAGCCACACTGGAGAGTCACCCATCCTACATGAGGACCTCATGAGAGAGAGGAAAAAAAATCTTTATTTTATTAGACCATTGGATTTTGTTTGTTATATTAGTGTAGCAAAATATATCCTGATTAATATCATCACCCATATCTCTGCTGATAATTTTTTTCTTATAAACTAAACACTGGAGACACCAAGACAAAGTTTGCTTTAATCAAAAGTATATGTTATTAATTGTTGTTTTATCCATATAGGTGTATTGTAAGACATTTTGCAGTTAAGAAAATAACTTTTAGCACTTCAGGAGTTTGTACAAATCCTAAATTCCAAAAGAAAGGTGTTTTGTTGACAAAGTGAAGCAGATGTCAACTCTCATCTCATCTCATTATTTTTACCCTTAAATTCTACAGTAGAGTAATTTCTGCATAAGAAAAATTTCATCTTTTAGACTCAGAATCAAACTTATTGATCATAGGATTAGTATTGTTAATTTACTCAATTTAACAAGCATAAAACAAGCTGTTAAATGTGTTATACATTACAAAAGTTTAGCAGTGTTATCTAAACCAAATTTTTATAATAGGAGAAACTAAACATGGGTGTGTTAATTTCTGTGTACACAGTGCATCACTATGAGTCCCTGATTGTAACGTAAACTATCTCTGCTCCTAACTGGGTGAGCCCAGGTTGTCATGTGGTCTCCAGAGGTGGGGAATAGACAATCCTTTCTTGATCTTCATAGAGGGCAGCAGGATACTGTGTCCTACCAATTCTGCATGCAGTGGAGTGGGATGATTTCCTAAAATGGGAGGAAGAGATGCCTTTACAGTGAAGCTAACTAGCCAGCAAAAAATAGAAATTTCCTCAAAATGCCTACTTCTCTTTGCAAGCCAAAATACATGTGAAAAGCACTATTTCCCTAGCATAGCAAACCGAGGAGCAATTCTTCCTTAACTAAATAATACTCAATGACTATGTAAGGGTTGTATTACATTGTAAGGTAACTCTTTTTCAAATTTAATGTTGAACCTTTTAATTCTTTCTTTTCACCCAGTTACATGGATTAAACTAAAAATTAAAGAGAAAAAAGCAAATGTCAATGAAAACAAAAATGAAACAGGTTCATACCTGTGTTCTCTATTCAGACTGGCAGTGGACCAAAAAAGATAAAAGAATAAACCCTAAGTAAAAGCAGCTTTCTGTGGAGGTTACAAGAAAAATAACTTTTTCATTTTTGTGTGTTAATTGGACTTATAACTTGTGCTGTGATGATTAATCCATCTTAACTGTTTTGTAGATGGTGGCAGCTAAGATTTTGGAACTGGGCTTGACCTCACCCAGTGATTATGTCATTCTGGCAAACTCCACTCAGATGTGCTTTGAATGATTCAATTGTTCTCTTTTCTAAGCTGACGTGTATTGAAATCAGGCACAAATCATGATCATGTAACTGACCCATTTTGGGATAAGCATCCTCTGCTGTCTTGGAACATTAACAAGATTTTCTCAGTCTCTTCATCCCTCCTGACTTCATTTTTCTAGAGAAAATGTCCATGTGAAAGGAGAAAGAAAGGAGGCAGGAGAATGCAATAAACAAGATGATGATATGGAGGAGGAGAGGACTAGAAATCCATGGAGGGATAGTCTTCTTCTCAGGGATATCTCATTTGTCTGGTGCCATATTGTTCCAGAATGATGGCTACAAATATGTAATTGAGATATTTTCTAGACAAGAATTTCCCATTCATTTCAGAATTTAGTTGTATTAAATATTTGGCAAATTTACTGCAGGTTAAATAGGAAAACTTTCTAGTACAGCTGCTTCTTAAGTTATATGATGCTTTCCAGAACAAGAAATGTAAGTTCTCTTCCCAGTGACAGGGGCCTAGGGATTTCTTAGGATCTTCTAAGCAACTGAGGACAACAGCTTATCAGGTTTTATCTTCTCTTTACTCTTGAAAACCTGAGACCAGGTACTTCAGTGCAGGTGGCTGAGTTGGGAGATGATGATTCTTGGAGGTACAAGTGAGGGAATGACAATAAAGGTAGAGAAACTTCAACAAGAGGGTTACCACAAAGTCCCTGGGACCATTAAGGAAAAAAAAAAAGGATAAACTCTTGCAATTTGAAAACAACATAGATGGAACTGGAGGGGATTATACTAAGTGATACAATCAGAATGAGAATGATAAATATAGGATGAATATAGAGAAACAAAAGAAAGGAGCAGACAAAACTAAACCAAAGGAAACCCTAGAAATTAGACTGTAGAATTAACTGAGGCTACCAGTGAAGCTGCATGGGATTGGCAGTAACGAGGAGAGGGGACCCTTTATTGGTGGTGCGTTGGTGGCTGGCATTATTGGTCATGCATTGGTGGCTGGCATGATGTAGTAACATACATCTAAAGAGGTTTAAACCTTTAAACCATAAACAGTATTGTAAGTAAATGTTCATCAATAAAAATTTAAAGAAATTGTGTGTCCAATGAATTGGATATGGGGACATTGACCCACTAACTTTTGCTTCTCATTGGATAAAGTCCGCCTCCTGTGATGTCAACCATATATGTCTGGTTATAACTCAGTGCAGCAGGGCTAGTCTACCTGGAGTCAGAGAAAGCCCTATGGCTGAGAGGTGGGAAACTGGGCTGAACAGAAGCAGGAAGCTGTCAGTGGGCTAGTAGTTGTTTACCTGTCTTGTGAGTGAACTCAGCTCTCTCACAGAATATGGGCTGAGGCATAGCTGTGGCAACTACAGTCTTGGACCTAGATAGGACCTAGTACTATCACCCAAATAATGGAAGATCAAGAAATATTAGACTCAACAATTTAAAATATGTATTATAATCTAGACTAAAGTAGTTTAAAACCAGGAAATTAGTCTAAGGTAAAAGCAAAGAAACAAAGAAAAACACAAAGAAAGAGACTAATAATAGAATGTGACTTTCTATAGATTGAAAAAATTGGTTCATTAACAATAGAGTTATTGAGCATCTGTAATGCTCCAGCTACCGCTCTAAGTTGCAGAGAGTAAAACAGTGAATGAAGGAAAAAAAATTATGAAGTTTATATTTTAATGGGGGGAGGAGTCCATTAGTAACATAAATAACTTACAATTATGGTGTACTTGTAAAAATGTCTGCATGTGCTGTCAACCAAATCCTTCTTTGGAGGATAGTTTTTACATCATCTGGGTCACATGCAGTGGACTAGATAACACATGATGATTCACAGCTCCATTAGAATGCATACAATGAATGAAAGGAAGCTTGGATAATTGTATTAGTCAGAGAAATAGAACTAGTAGGATATGTAGGTATAGATACAGGTATGTAGTGTAGTGTACTTATGGAGGCTGAGAAATCCCACGATGTGCCATCTGCAAACTCAAGAACTAGGAAAACTGATGATTAATTTGATCCATGATTGAAGGCTTGAGAATCAGCTGATCAGGTATAAGTCCTGGTCTGAGACCAAAAGCCAGAGAACCAGTAGTTAATGACATTTGAAAGTAGGAAAAGATGGATGTGACAGCTCAGGAAAGAGTACATTCACCCTTTTCCTGCCTTTTGTTCTATTTGGTCCCTGAATGTATGGATGATATCCACCTACATTACTGAGGGCAATCTGCTTTGCTCAGCCTACTAGTTCAAGAATACATGGGGATTACAATTAATGGCAAGTATATGTAAATTTTAAAATATTTTAATTAAAAAAATAAGAAAAATGGTAATTTTTTTTTTCAGAAATCCCTCACATATATACCTAAAAATAATATTTTTAATAGGTATCTGGGTACTTGTTAAAATAAAATTAATAATCACAGTACTGTCAACTGTCACTAGAGAAATATGAGACAGATGCCAGAGAGGCCCAAATAGCAGATGTCCATTATAATTTTTCCACACTATCTAATATGTGAATAGCTATGTAGTCACTAACTGTATGAGACTATGTAATTTTAAATGAAAGAAAATTTAAAATTCAGTCCCTCAGTTGTACTAGCCACATCTCAAATATTCTTTAGTCACATGTGGCTCGTGTCTTCTGTACTGGAAAGCTCATATATAGAACATTTCCTTTGCTATAGAAAATTCAGATATCATTGGTATACACTGTTGTGTTTCTTAATGATGGATTCATTGAGTAGTTTAATGATATTCTCAGATGTGTCATTAGGTGATTTTGTGCTTGTGCAAAAGTCATAGAGTGTACTTCTATAGACCTAAATGGTATAGCCTACTACACATGAGGGTACATGGCATAGTCTGTTGGGCTCGCAGTTGTATATGCCATCTGTCATTCACCATGGCTAAGCCAAGTGTAACTGTATATAGTAATGTATTTCAATAGATTTTTAAAATTGTCCTGGCACTTTATACCAGTTTTAAATATACTCTTACTTTTAATACATTATTTAACTCCTATGTTTGCTTTGTTACCTAGACAGAGAATATATTATTAGTAGGACAGTGGCTGTCTGCATCCCAGGGTAAGTTTCCTTATCCTAATCCTGACTTAGAAGCACAGATAGTGCATGTATAGTCGCTTCTCAGACTATTTGAACATATAATACCATTTTTTTGGTGACAGTTTTGAGTTCTTGTAAATTTCCCTACCAAGGAAATAACCATGCAGCGCCAGCAAGTTATTTTTGATGAGAATTTTAAAGGCTTCTTTGTCAAAGGGAACTATGTACCCATGACATAATTATTAAGATGTATTGCTAGATAGGAAATACTTTATCATAGACTGGATAAAAAAATTGTGGAAAGAAATTCTCAAACTTCTCTTGCAAGTGACAAAGGTCTTATAAGTGTACTTTCCAAGATGCACCAAAGTGAGTCACCTGACCCTCAGGTCTTGTGATTGGTATGAGCAGGCAGTTGCCCAGGGGTATGATTTAGGATGGAGCTTGTAGCCCTATAAAGTTCAAGCAAGGTCTTATCACCAAACTACAGAGCCTTCATAATACAGTTATAAAGATATTAGGTTTGTTTCTATAAGACATATATTAAATGAGGCACTCTGTATTCTAGACCCCAAAAAGATTATATGTGAAGTATGACTTCCTAAGAGTCTAAATTTTCAGTTATAAATCAAGACAGGTCTGTGGCCTGAACTACGGTCCCATCCTGGGCGGTGGGAAGTGGCTTTTCTCAGATATCCTTGGAGACCTGCAGGTGGAAGGAGGCTCACCTCCAGGAACAGGACTGCTGCCTGAAAATACGACTGATCCCCCAAATAAGCTAGGTCAGGGCAGGTGGGAGCTGGACTGAACCTGTAATCTTTGCTGGTGATCAGACTTTCCAAATCTGGAATGGGTTCATTCAGTCACGTGCCTCAAGGAGTCAGAATGGGCATTGACCTGCCTCCCCATGTCACTTTTCTATTAAGGACTTAGAGGCAGATAGCACTAAGCACCTTTCAAACACACCTTCAAGAGTAAAATGGAGGGAGGAAACTTAATTATCTGCTAGACAATTCACCTTTGGGGGATTTGAAAAGGCCACTCCTTTTCAGGTTTCCTGGGGGCAGTGATTTGCCTTTCTTTTGCTCCCATGTCCTCCATCCATACTCATCAGCTACTTGTCCAGCCTGTAGGACCTCATTCAGCTTGTTCCATAGCTCTCACTCATAAACTACTTTGCTCAATAAATTACTGAACTTTCAAAAAATATTCTTAGAAATCAAAGAACACAACAAAATTAAACAAAGCATATAATGATGTCCTGGTGTTTTGGAGTTATGGCCCCTTCTAAAGCAGAGGATCTGGAGAAAGGGCCTTTACAGGGCAAAGGGAGGGGATCCTCAAAACCTGTTTCATTACCTTTTAATCACACCACAGGACACTAATATACCTATTAGTTGTTGTATAGTAAACTCTGTTTAAAGATAGTTTTAGAATACACATCCTTATTCTTTTAAAAAGGGTGCATATATTCATTTGAGGGAACTGACAATTACCCCATTAAGTTACATTGGACAACAGCCTGCACCCTGATTGCTATCATCAGTAACACAGCCTGACTGTAGGCAAGTTAGTGAAGATGAGAGTAACAGCAGCTTCTGAAGTGAGAGGCTGGTAGCCTAACCACAGTTCTGGCAGAGGTCATTGTGCTGGGGCCAGTTTTATCTGCTTCAAGCATGATATGGGCACTATCTACCTCATCTACTTCAAGATAATTTAGAGTCCACCTATTCAGTCCAGCTATAGGGTTGATTTTAGCAACCATGGCATCTACCACTGCATTTGTCAGGTCAAGAAAGTGAATTCTGCAGGCCACTGGCTAGTTAGTTGCAAAGTGACCTCTGTACCAGATTGTCTGATGCTGAGTGTTTTAGTCAAGTCAGGCTGCTATTACAAACTGTCGCAGACTGGGAAGATTAAACAACAGACATTTATTTATTATGGTTAAGGAAGTTGAGAAGTCACAGATCAGAGTACCAATGTGTTAGATTCTGGTGAAGTCTTTCTTCCTGGCTTGAGATGATTGTCTTCTTGCTGTATTCTTGTATTAGCTGGGGTTAAGGGTGGGTTGTGAGAGAGAGGGAGGGAGAGGTGCATTCTGGTCTTCTGATCTTTTCCTCTTATAAGGACACAATTCTGATACCATGGAGCCCCACCCTCCTGACCTCATCTAAACTTAAGCACCTCCCTAATTCCCCACTTCCAAAACCCACCACATTGGGGGTTAGGGGTTCAACACATGAAGCTTTGGGAAGGATACAAACATTTACTTCATAGTACCAAGTAAATTTTTGTTCTAGTCTACCATTTAATAGAATAAAACCAAACTAAATAATATCCTTTGAATACTTCTAACCATAGACTTTACAATTTAAAAAAAGTGCTACAATAATTTTTTGAATTAAAAGTACAGTAATACTTCTAATAGACATGGGAAAAATTAATGAAAATAAAACTTACCCACAATCCATAAACTGAGTTGATTAATTTTTTTCTGAACACATATGTTTGAGTATATACATATACACACCCATAAATAATATTTTAAAAGTAATATTTGGTTCATACTTTAGAATTTTTAACAATTCTATTTTTAAACTTGGTTTTGAACCTTTCCCCTTCTCCAAAAATATTTTTTACTTCATACTTGGAAAAAACCCAAATGCCCCCAAATAGGTGATTGGATCAAGAAGATGTGGTACATATACACAATGGAATACTATTCAGCAATCAAAAAAGAAAAACTCATGCCATTTACAGCAACATAGATGGAGCTAGAAGGGATTATGCTCAGTGAAATAAGTCATAAAGAGAAAGAAAAATATCAGATGGTTTCAGTTATAGGAGGAATATAAAGGAACCCAATAAAGAATCAGGGAAAAGAATAATAACAATAAAACAGAACACAACAAAACAAACCAAAAATAAACAGACAACAACAAATCAGAGACATTTTATGGGGGAGAAGGGGCCAAATGAAGGCAGGAAGAGTACAAAGGACTAAGGGGATGGCACATAGGTGAACTGGTGGTGGAAATTCCATGGGAACTACACCTGATGTCAAACATATATGTAAAGAGAAATTAAAATTTTAAAAAAGAAATTAATAAAAATATTTTTACTTCATTTTAAAATGTTTTTGCTTGTGTGAATCATGTATTATCTGCATTTATAGCTTATATTATTTGGAAGCTATATATTTATTTAGAACCCTCTCAGTTTTTAACTTCTCAATTTTTAAATGCATTTTAAAAACTATTCTAGTAATTGCTAAGTCAAGAAAGAAATACTGTCTTTTTACTTCTACCTTTGTAAGAGGAAGAACTTAGTGCATCTTTCATCATTAGCCCTCTCCTTCATGATGGAGTCTCAGTTTTGAATGCTATGATTGTTGTTATTAAAAAAGAATGGATATAGCAGCACTCTTTACAATAGGTAAGACCTGGAAACAACCTAAATGCCCAAAAACAGATGAGTGGATCGGGAAGCTGTGGTACATATACACAATGGAATACTATTCAGCAATCAAAAAAGAAAAACTAGATGCATTCATAGGAACATGGATGAAACTGGAAGGGATTATGCTCAGCAGAGTAAGTCAGAAGGCAAAAGAAAAATACCAGATGGTTCCTCCCCTAGGAGGAATATAAGGGAACCAAATAAGGATCAAGGAAAGGAATAAGAACAATAATAATAATAATAACAATAAAGACACAAAAACAAAAAATGAAGAGACAAGGACAAATTGGGGACACTTGGTGGGGAGGGAAGAGGGGAAGGGTGGAGGGCAGACAGGAGCACGGGGGATTGAGGTGATGGTGCACTGGTGATATGGTGATGGGGAATACATGGGGATTACAATTGATGTCAAATATATATAAATAAAAAATTATATCATACTGCACCAGCAAAAAAAAAAAAAAAAGGGATGCATAGAGTTCTCTAATGCCTAGAGTTCTGGATTTCTGCAGCCACCTCTGGCCTCTGTTTTTGTTTTGTTTATTTTGTTCGTTGCAGCATAATACACATACTATAAATGTATATAAGTAAGCAGCTTGATTAATTTTCACAGACTGAATGCATTCAGGTAAGCAGATCCAAATAAACTAAACACTTGGCAACAACCTAAAGGGCTGCTTGGTGCTCCCCGTCTCTATCGCCACCTTGAAAAAGGTAATAGTCTTCTGACTTATACTTCCATATACTGGTTTTATTTCTTTTTGTGTATCATGTAAATGGAATTCTACAATATTTTAGCCTCTTTCTTCTCTCATGTGTCCTACATTTGTTTCTGTTTGAGCAATAGACATGATTTTAGAACAGATTCTCAAACCAGGTGCTGCATTGCATTGTTACATTATGAGCCTTTGACTTGTTTTTGCTACAGCTGTTAGTACATCTTGAAAGCATGCTGACTATTGGGTGAATCAGTGAACTAAATATGTTGTAGGGTTCCATATGAAAATTAGGGCCATGAATGGTAGAACCTTGCCAATTTGGTGCCAAAGAAGAATTAGAAATTTAATGGAACATGTAAGGATTTCTGATATGTAAAGAGACTAATAACTTAGGCATAATATTGGTGACCATATGAAACAATGCAAAAATCAGATGTTTTCAAAAAGCAGGAGATCTTATTCTCTAGCAGTGTTTGTGTTACAGTTTTTTTTGGCTTGTTCAATGTTTTTTGAGTGTCAAAAATTATAGCTTTCAAAAACTATGCCAGAAAAACAACAAAGTTGAGAACTACCGATCTGCAACCTTTTGGATATACCACTTCTTATTGTCTGGAAAAGTGACAGAGAAAACAGACAATCAAAAAATAAAAAAAAAATGTTTTATGGTTTCCGCTTTGCTGGCATACCAGTCAATCCATGCCAGCTCTCTGGTTCTACCACTTTAAACTCTACAGGGAAAACTTTCCTCTCATTAGGTCATTTGTGACATTAAAATTCCCATATTTTTGAAAAGCTTTCATTTATACATTATGAAAACTGCTCTTCTCTTTAAAGCCATAATATGCTACTGTAGCATAGGACTTTCCTGAGGAGTTTTTACTTCTTTTATTGACTACCTTATATATTTATAACTTCACAGTTTATTTTTTCTAGATTTAAAATAACAGTAATCCCTGCATTCTCGTATCCCCAATCTTCGATTGTGGGCTCATTCCAGGAACACAGATATAATTCCTTTGTGAATAGCAGAGTGCCCCATATTTATCATAAACATTTATCATAAACATAATCAACTCCAAACTTCCTACTTATTTCTATGTCATCAGATAAGCAAACTTGTGTGGCTTTTTTTTAATCTCCAGTTTTTCTCTTTGTGTCTTTCAAAACCATGTCCTTGGTGCCCAGTAAGATGTGATATACCTCTGCCATGTTCTTCAGAGCATTGCCTTCTTTCCACTCAAAGTGCATTGACCTTGGGTAAAGTCACTACACTGATGCTCTGATGGAGCAGAACCCTACCCTTCTAATTTATAGATAGGTCAGACCTTGGGTACCTTGGAGTAACATGCCATTCTCCTAGCTCCACCTGAGAAAGGCTGTAGAAGAGAGCATCTAGCATGTTGGCTACCCACCAGTGTGAAACCTTAGCAGGTGAAAAATGTAACTAATGAGCCTCTAGACCTTGATAACAAGCCCAATTAGTTCCATAAGACCAGTCCCTGCTGAGAAGTTGCCCACCAGCCCTGCAGCTTGCTTTCTAGTAGCAGAGGATAGGCAAACCAAAGATTAGACTTCTCATTATTCTTATTGATCATAAAGCTGACTAAAAAGTTCGTTTTTTTGAATCTATAGTTTTAGAATCTCAAATATGATTTCCTTGGCCCTAGTTAGTCTGCATGGAATTTTGGTTTGCCTGTAGTAAAAGTAATCAAGTCATTCATCCAGGATTTGTGGTTTCTTCATTTTAACTATTTATATGGTGCATAAATGGTTACCTAGGTAACAACTTGTTTTGATGGTCTCTTTGCTTACTTAGAGGTCTGCACAGTCTGCACATAATTCTTTCTCAGAGTGTGGAAAATTATTATTTAATAGTCTTGGTTTACAATGCTGTTGTGATTTAAAAACATCTTCTTAGGCAACTTGTGAGCAGAAAAGTCAGGAACTGTCAGTTATCTGCCATCTTAATGTGACATCTTGTCTCACTGCTTTCAAGCTTTTCTACTTTGAAGCACTTTTTCAAGTGAATATCACTATTGTTAAGTGGATCTTTGACTGAAAGGCATTTAGATAACCAGGCTAAACCAGCCAAGAAAATCAAATAAAGCAACCCTTTTCAGCTTCAGGTTACATTTCTGTAACTGTGGATTCTGGATAATAACTATATTCATATAGATAGTTTGATAACTACTCTATCAGGATAGACAATGCCAACAGACAAATATTAAAGTTGCATTTTAAGCCCTATTTTCTTTAAACAGAATTCTTTCATCCAGTTCTAGATCTGAAATTATTTTTACACTACTGTGAAGATAAAGTCTATTAATCTTCAAGTACAAGTAATTTCTCATCAAACTGTAGCAGTATACTTTCAATTCTCCATTGGTGAAAAGAAATAAGGTCAATGAAATATCAACAGTACTTGTTTTATTTATTTATTTATGCATACAAGAGCTGGGGTATAGGCCAGAGGTACCAGAGCTGAGAGGTTTCACCAGAGACAGAGTGGAGAGTAGAACAGACAGATCGACTGAAATACACTGCTGAGGGGAGCAGTCGGTGAGGCAGGAGAGGTCTGCTGTGCCCTGTGGGTCCCCTCCCTGGCCAGGGATTGAACTTGCATTGCTGTGCTGCAGATGCTTCACAGTGTGGTGCTCAACCAGCTGCGCCACCAGGGATGCCCAACTGTACTTGTTTTAATCAAAAGTTGAAATCACTTTTCAGAACTACCTTAAAAACTTAAAAACTGCGTATTGCTTTAGAATTAATCTTCCATTTTCCCTTATTCTTTTGGACCTTTTAAAGAGCAGTGAAGTAGATCACAAGTAAATGGCAGAAATGAGAAAGAAGGGAACTGAGGATTCGGGGTGAAGGCCCCCCTGAAGGACCGGTGGAGCTGGGAGAGCTCTGGATGAGTGCCATCTTCACAGGGCAGGGAGTCCTGGGTTAGGGACCACATGCAGTCTCGATGAGGGACTAAGAAACTGCAGCTCAAGCACACCAAGATGAGCTGGGAGTACCCCAGGGCCATGATTCCTACATGCCCCAGGACCCACACCCAGACAGGCGATTCCTTAAGCAAGAAAACTGCCAAAGAGCTGAGAGTGCAGCATGACCCCACTATCACAAGGCAGGAAGCAGCTGATTAGGCTCCCAGTGAAACATGGACAGTTGCTACAAATAGCTGGCTACATGGACAGAGGGAAGGGGTAGAGACTGTGCACCAGCCAAAACCCCCCAGCAACCAGTGATTTGGAACTGAGTGGGGATCTCTGGTCTAGGTGGACTTAGGTAGCACTGGGATAGCACTCACTGGATGACAGCATCACAAAATAGGGAATTCTGGGTTGGAGACCCTATGTAAAATGCTCTGTGGAACTACTGTTGAACACCACCTGACTCTGAATTACTGACACTCCAAAAGGAATACCCTAAAGACACACCTGCCAATACCAGCAAAACATTGTCACAACGTATACAACAAATTAGAAAACAGTCAACAGAGAGAAGACAAAATATAAATAACCAAGTAAACCCACAGGGGAAAGTCACACCACAAAAAGAAAACAAAATACAAGAACCTAACAACATTGACATGGAAGAAATGTTCAGCCTATCAGAAAGAGAAGTTAGAATCATGATGAAAAATCAGAAAGATCAACAAAAGAGAACTGATGATATGATAAAAATAATTAATGAACTGAAGAGTGAAAATGAGTCATTAAAAAAGAAAGTGGAGGAACTGCAGGAATATAAGGAAAACAGTGGAAACAGAATGGATGAAATGGAAGAAAAAACTAGTCTTCTTCTGGAAGACACAGAAATACAAAGGACCAAAATAGAAAAGGACAGAGAAGTCCAAAGGGAAAAAAAAAAATGAAGAAACACTTCGAGATCTCTTGGACCCCATCAAGAAAGGAAATATAAGAATTATTGGAATTCCAGAAGGGGCCAAGCAAAATAAAGGAAATGAAAATCTATTTAAGGAGATAATTGAAGAGAATTTTCCAAGCTTAAAAAAAGAGATGGATATAGAAATACAAGAAGCAAGATGCACTCCGAATTTTATGATAGAGATGTACAGCAAGACACATACTAGTAGAGCTCTCAAGAATCTAAGACAAAGAGGTAATAATGAAGCTGTCAAGGTGGAAAAAACAGCTAACATAAAAGGAAAACCCATCAGACTTCTCTGAAGACTCACTGCAGACAAGGAGAGAATGGAGGGACATATTCAGAGAACTGCAAGACAAACAAATGCCAACCAGGAATTCTCTATGCTGCAAGGCTTTCCTTCATGTATGAAGAAAGAATATGGACTTTCCCAGACAAACAGAAACTCTAGAAATTCAGTACGACCAAACTCCTACTCCAAAAAATACTACAAGTACTAAAACCAAAATCAACAGAAAATGAATAAGTGTAACAAGATAAGGCAAAGGAAAACAAACCACAAAAAGACAAAATGGTAAATACAGGTGTTAGAGATAAATAACAATTTTAACTCTAAATGTAAGCAGTAAAAAGACACAGAGTAGCAGGTTGGATTAAAAATCATAAGCCAACCTTCTGCTGTCTCCAGGAAACACATTTAAACACAAAAGACAAACATAGACTAAAAGTAAAAGGTTGGAAAAGAATCCTACAAGCTAATGGACCAAAAAATAAAGCAGGAACAGCTATACTTATATTAGACAAAATAGACTTCAAACTAAAAAAGGTTAAAAAAGGCAAGGAAGGATACTACATAATGATCAAGGGTACAGTACATCAAGAAGATATAACACTCATCAAATACATGTACCAAATGAAGGAGCACCAAAATATATCAGACAATTATGATCACCTCTGAAAGAAAACATTAAAGAAAATACATGTATAGTAGGAGACTTCAACACTCCACTCTCACCAATGGACAGATGAACAAGACAAAAAATAAACAAAGAAACTAGAGCCCTAAATAAAGACCTAGAACTCATGAGCTTAACAGACATCTATAGGACACTACACACAAAAAATCAGAGTATACTTTTTATTCAAGTGCACATGGCTCATTCTTCAGAACTGACCACATACTGGGCCACAAGACCAACATCAACAAGTACAGTGAGATCAAAATCATTCCACCTATAGTCTCTGACCATAAAGGCATCAAACTAGAAATTAATCATGAAAAGAAGACAAGAAACCCACCTGTGTCATGGAGATTGAAACTCACACTACTGGAAGACCAATGGATTATAGAGGAAATCGCAGAAGAAATTAAAAAAATACTTCGAATTGAATGACAATGAAGATACCACATTCCAGAATGTATGGGATGAAGCAAAATCAGTAATAAGAGGGAAGTTTATAGCAACCCATGCCTATATCAACAAACAAGAAAAAATACAAAAAAACAATCTAATTGTCCAACTTAATGAACTAGAAAAAGAACAACAGTAGAATCCAAAGCCACTAGAAGAAAGGAAATAATAAAACTTAAAGCAGAAATAAAAAAAAAAATCAATGAAACCAAAATTGGTTCTTTGAAAAAATAAACAAAATAGATAAACCTCTAGCCAGACTAATAAAGGAAAAATGGGAGAAAACACGAGTAAATAATATCGCAAATGAAAAAGGAGAAATCACAACAGACTCAGAAGAGATTAAAAGAATAATCAGACAATACCATTGTAACAGGGTCCTCCCCAGGAAAGGGGGAAGTTCCAGAATCACGGTTCTGCCCTAAGTGGGTGGAGCTGAGTAGGAAAAGGAGATTCTGCAGAGAGAAGAGAAAGAAGAAAGGAAGCAGGATGGAGAGCAGCAAGGAGACCTGGAGGAGGCACGTGGAGCAGCAGGACATGTGAAGAAACTGCGCTTGCTTTTTGGTCTTGGACTGGTTAGAACAGATGTGGGTGAGAGACCTGTGGGGAGGTTAACAATGGTAGCTTTCATCTTGATTTTGATTTTGCTCTTTTCCTCCCAGATTTGTCTGACTCTTTCTGACCCTTTTCTATGGGTCTCTACTGAAAGGTCCATTAGACATGTGCCAGGTTTTTGGGCCTTGCTTTGGGCCAATCCTGTTTGGCTGGAATTTTACCCTCAAGGAGATGGGTAACTTTGGATGCTGAGCTTAGTAACTATGTTTTTTGTCCTTTCGGTATTGCACCCTAATTGTATTAAAGTTCTTTTCCATTAAAAGCCTTATATGTTTGTCTTAATGCAGCGGATGGCAGAACCCATTCAGAAAGGGCAGGTTTGGGGGTTCTGGGGTGCTCCTCTCCCTGCCCTGTAACACTATGAACAATTATATGCTAATAAGCTTAACAATCTAGAAGAGATCGGCAAGTTTCTAGAACAATATAACCATCCAAAGCTAAACAAAGAAGATATAGAACTCTTAACAGGCTAATTATGAGCAGTGAAATTGAAGCAGTAATCAAAACACTCCCAAAAATAAAAAATCCAGGACCAGATGGTTTCACAAATGAATTCTGCCAAACATTCAGAAATGAAATAGTACCTATTGTACACAAACTCTTTCAGAAAATTGAGGAAGAAGGAATATTACCAAATACATTCTATGAAGTCAACATTACACTAATACCAAAACCAAACAAAGACAACACAAAGAAAGAGGACTACAGGACAATTCTCTAATGAACACTGATACAAAAAATCCTTAATAAAATTCTAGCCAACAGAATCCAACAATGCATCAAAGGGATTTTGATCACAAGGCAAGTGGGATTTATCCCAGGTGTACAAGGGTGGTTCAATATCTGAAAATAATGTAATCCAACACATCAACAAAAGGAAGGATAAAAACCATATGATCATATCTATTGATGCAGAGACATTTGACAAAGTTCAACATCCATTCATGATGAAGACTCTGGAAACCCTTGGAATAGAAGGACCATATCTCAACATGATAAAAGCTATATACAACAAACCCACCACCAATATTATTCTCAATGGTGAAAAATTGAAAGCATTCCCCCTAAGATCAGGAACAAGACAAGGATGCCCACTCTCTCCCCTGCTATTCAAAACTGGAAGTATTAATTCCAGTATTAATACTGGAAGTTCCAGCCAGAGCAGTAAGACAGGAAAAAGACATACAGCATCCAAATAGGGAAAGAAGAAGTAAAACTATCACTATTTGCAGATGATGTAATAGACCTGGAAAATCTAAAAACTCTACAGAAAATCTAATTAAAACAATCAACCAGTTTAGTAAAGTAGCTGGTTACAAGATCAATACACAAAAATCAGTAACCTTTCTATATACAAACAACCACTCTGAAGAAGAAAAAATCAAGAAAAATATACCTTTTACAATTGAAGCCAAAAAAAATCAAATACTTGGGAAACCTAACAAAAGAAGCAAAAAAATAGAGAAAATTATAAAACTTTGTTAAAAGAAATAGAAGAAGACACAAAGAAATGGAAAGATATCCCCTGCTCATGGGTAGGAATAATCAACATTATCAAAATGGCCATCCTACCAAAAGCAATTTAGAGATTCAACACTATACTAATAAAAATCTCAATGACATTCTTCAAGGAAATAGAACAAATATTGATGAAATTTATATGGAGAAACAAAAAAAAAACCCGATTAGCCAAAATTCCCCAGACTAATAAGAAGGGGAATGGAGGTATCACACTCCCAGACTTCAAACATTACTACAAAACAATAGTAATTAAAACAGCTTGATACTGGAACAAAGACAGACACATGTTTCAATGGAACTGTATAGAAAGCCCATAAGTAAAACAACATATTTATGGACACCTGTTCTTTGACAAAGGAGGAAAGAATATACAATGGAACAAGGACAGTTTATTCAATAAATGGTGCTGGCAAAACTGGTCTGCCACATGCAGGAAAATGAAGCTAGACTACTACCTTACACCATGTACAAAAATCAGTTCAAAATGAATAAAAGATCTAAATGTAAGACCCAAAACTGATGGGAGCCACCTAACTATCCCGTGAGGTAAAAACCCGTCATAGGTGAACTGTCCTGAAAAGTCAGAGGTTCCACAGCTGGCCCTCCTCAGACTCCTTTTTGTTTTGGCCAATTTAATAATTAAAGTTTTATAAGTTATTAAAAACATGCTTGCTGGAATATCATCCATGGGGGAGGTTGTAGAATTGGCTGTTTTTATTAAACAAAGTAATTGGTTGCCATGCATTTTGATGATGTACTACTAATTGGCTAATGTTATAATACAAATTCTAGAAAATCAATACTGTAAAACCAGGTAAAAATGGATACAATTGGAATGTGGTTATTCTACAAATTCTAAAATTAGATATTAGGAAAACTTCTAGATTCAAACATTTTACTAGGGGCTACAAGCTTCAGGAACCTAAGCATGACCTTCAAGACTGGGCCATTGTGAGAGGCTCAGCATTTCTGCTTTTGTGAAAGGTAGGTTCTGCATCCCTCAGGTGATAATAGTGTAGGACCACTCCTCTTCCTTTTCCCTTTTTGCTTTTGTTAATTAAATTTAATTCAGTACAAAGATACCTTAGCAACATACATTATCAACTACATCTAAGAGACAGGGAAACCAATGATTCCTATTGAAAGCCAAATGCAAGGGTACAGATACTATTCAGATGTTGATTTGGGTACCTTCCTCTTACTGCAGGTCTGCAGTAGAATGCTGACACCAGTTTGAACTAATAATTCATCTTATCCTCAGAGTGAAAATAGAATAATTAGTTGTGATTGCATAAAACTAGTGTACCTGCCATAGTATAATATAAATCAACCAATCATAATAACTCTAACAGTAGTGGAGAGATGCTATCTTCATTTTGTAATCACCTATGTCATCTATCCTGGCTGAAGTTCACAAGACCCCAAGCTGCTCTTGAAAGAAAAAAAGGAGTCATTGTTAACTTCCTGATCAGTGCATGTGTTGATGTAATCCCACCCCTTTCTCCTTAATGTATAAATAAAGACCTGATGAGGTTTTTCAGTAGGATGCATACCATACCCTGAACCCCCCTCATTCAACAACTTCTGTTCCATCCTTTGGGGACCTGGCCTTTGGCCAGAGCTGGACTGCAGCACAAAACCATAAAATATATAGAAGAAAACATAAGTAAAATGCTACAAGACATACATCTCAGTAACACTTTTAATGAGGCATCCCCCAAAGCAATAAAAATGAGAGAGAGGATAAACCTCTGGGACTACATAAAGTTAAAAAGTTTCTGTACAGCAAAAGAAACATTAACCAAAACAAAGAGACACCCCACCTGTTGGGAAAAAATCTTTGCACTACACACAACTGAACAAGTGTCTGATCACAAAGATAGACAAAGAACTCACAAGACTCAAGTAAAACAAAGTAAAGAACCCAGTAAAAAAAATGGGCAGACAACCTTAAAAGATACTTCTCCAAAGAAGACATGCAAAAGACCAACAGGCACGTGAGAAAATGCTCAACGTCCCTCATAATCAGAGAAATGCAAATTAAAATCACATTGAGATACCACCTTACCAGTTAAGAATGGCATGTATCAAAAAAACCAACAATGACAAATATTGGCGAGGATGTGGAGAAAAAGGAACTCTACTACATTACTGGTGGAAATGCAAGTTAATCCAACAACTGTGGAAAGTCCTATGGAAGTTGCTAAGTCTACTAAAAATAGAGCTACCATATGACTCAGTAATACTGCTCCTAGGGATCTACCCAAAGGACACAAAAACACCTATCCAAAAGAATACCTGTATCCCTATGTTCATTGCAGCTCTATTTATAATTGGTAAGACCTGGAAATAACCCAAATGCCCCAAAATAGATGACTGGATCAAGAAGATGTGGTACATATACAGAAGGGAATACCATTCAGCAATCAAAAAAGATAAACTAGAGACATTTGTAGAAACGTGGATGGAGCTAGAAGTAATTATGCTTAGTGAAATAAGTAGAAAGTCAAGAGAAAAATATTGGATGGTTTCACTAGTAGGAGGAGTATAAAGAAACGAACAAACAAAAAACAGTGTTCAAGGGAAAGAACAACAATTAAAAAAAATACAACACAAGCCAAAAGACAAAGAAAATTCAAAGGCATAATGAGGGTGCTGGGGAGGGATCGGGATGAGGGCAGAAAGAGTATAGGGACTGGGGTGATGGTGCACTGGTGAAATGTGGTGGGAACTTCATGGGGACTACAATTGATACCAAATATGTATAAATAAGTAATTTAATAAAATAAAAAAGAATTTTCAAGGCAAAAAAAAATTCTTAAATGAATGCTAAAAAAATTAAAACATGTTACTGAGTTACCCTCCAGAAAATATCTGCCAGTTGATATTTTACAAATAGTATTATTAGTGCCTCTTTCCTACAAGACTTTTTTTCTGTCAAGACTATTCCATTTTTGTTTGTGTCTATTATATATGAAGATGAACATTTAATTATCTTTCTGTATGTCTTTTGATTAAAAAAAATGGGGTGTTAATCTTTTCACTATTTTAGGCAGAAACTTGATTTATTGACATGAATCTAATCTGGAAATACTTTAACTGGAACATAACACATTTGCATTTCATATGATCACTAATAAATATGCGTTAAAACTTAAAAGAAATGAGAAAGAAGGAGTTAATGAGATTAGAGAGGAATCTGTTTCAATTGCATTCTTTATAATTCCAAGTAGTGTCTGGCATACCGTAGATGTTCATTGAATGTTTGTGAAATGAAATATACTACCTGAATAGGAAAAGAATTTGGAGACTAAACACAGGTACTTCACTCTTCTACTACAGGAAAAACTTACAGTGTCTTTAAAAAAGTAAGCAGTAATGTGTTGTTTATATCTGGAGGCTATACATGACAATCGCATAGTAAGACTAGGATAGGGATATTATTTTAAATAACCAGCTTGAATTGATGATAGAATAGAAGAATGTAACCAGAAAGTTTAGGCAAGTGTGGGCCACCTTGATTGGACCCAACGTAAATGTCAAAGCAAGTAAAATATGCTGGCTGCAAACCGTGTCCATCTTCCAGACTATCTTCTATCCTTTGTTTTTATATGTTGTTTTCACCTGTTTGTTGAGTAACCTTTCTACCTCTTGATATGGGTGAAATGATACATTTTGGTGTATAGAATCAATTTTTTTTTTAAGTGGCCCCAAGAAATTGTATGATACCATCTAGAAGTAAGTGTGTATGTGTGTGTGTATATGTGTGTGTATGTGTGTGTGTGTGTGTATGTATAGGGTTGGCAGTTTCCTGCATGAACACATTGACCAAAGTGATATAGTACATAGTAGTCTTCCCTGACTTTTTCTTATTACTTCTCCATGATGAGATTTTTTTTTTGTCTACCTATCTTTTTCAGAAGTCCTGTGTAGCAGGTGATAATGGTGACTTCCTGGCCAGTGTGTTACATTTTCTCTTTTTCAGTCTTGTTTTTCATTTCCCAACTAAAGGGTCAATCTTTCCATTTTTTTCTAAGGGGTCTCTTTTCTAAAGAATTAGGATTTGGTTATTGATTAACCCATAGTTTACTCATATAGAGCACCTTACTCTGAATCTTTCCCTTTAATATTTTGTGACTCTCTTCCAAGAACATACAGAAAGTGTTAGGGGGAAAGGTAGTCCTAAATGGATTATGGGTGTGTAAATTCCAACCCCTACTCCAGACCATCATTGTTCCAAAACCACAAATCCAATAAGATGATTATCAAAGAGTGGATTACTAGGACCTAAGGGTGGAGTTAGGCAGCCAGGCTGGCTATAAAACCGAGGTGAGCCTTGGGCACGCTCTCTCTTACTCAAGAGCCAGACCCCTTCCTTTGGAGCCATCTCATTCGACTCGGAGCCAGCCCTCAATGCACCATTGCTTAAATCTAGTAGAGTATTTGTGGATTTGTATCCCTCTCTTAGCATTATTACTATTTTATTCTTTCATAAAATAAAACGTGTTAATAACTTTTGCCACGTGTACCTGAAGTTAAAACTTTTTAAGTCTTCTAAGCGCGCGGGTGAAAAACCCAGTAAGGGAAACCCATTTTATATTAGGGTTGCCCTGTAACAGTTTGGCGCCCAATGTGGTTTGCCACGTTACACCCGTGGTTGACCAGCCCAAGTAACTTTCCTTGCGTTGGTCACCGTAAGTGCATTAGCTCTGCAGGACACGTGTAACAAAAGGAAATATACCTCACAGATTATGCTCTTAGTACCGTACATTATTTTATTTTGCTTCTCTTATTCTGTATCTCTACATAATGAATTGTTTATGTTTGTGTGACAAAATTTTCTTGGAGAAATATATTTGTGTGTGTGTGTGTCTATGTGCACGTATCCTGAATGTCATAACTTTCAAATACATATATGTAATTGGAGTTCACAGGGAGAAAAGTGAGAATTCAGAAAATATATCAGGAGACAATGACTGAGAATTTTTGACAGGAAAAGAAGTGAAAATTCAGAAAATATATCTGAGGGGATCATGACTCAAAATTTCCACAGGGAGCAATGTGTCAATTGAGAAAATATATCTGAGGAGATAGTGACTGAGAATTTTCCAAAATGAATGAAAGAAACCAAACTACAGATCCAAGAATAGGATATCAGAGAAAACACACACACATCCAGTTCCTTTCTTCACATATCCATATCTAGTTATATCAGTACAAAAGCTGAAAACACAAAAGATTTTTTTTATTTAAAGAGATATATATTCAGAGGAGCAAAGACTCTGAAGGGTAAAGAATTACAGTAAAGTTCTTTCAGTAACTATGTAAACCAGATGTGATGGAAAAACATCTTCAAGATGTTGAAAGAAAAGTATCTGTTAACCAAAAATACCATATACAGTGGAAATGACTTCAAATGATGAAGGAAAAATGAAGATTTTCTCAGAAAGCAAAAACAAAGGGAATTTATTTCTAGCGATATATTCTATAAGAAATATTAAAATATTCTTTTCACAGAAAGAATATGGTGTAAAGTACCGAGTTTCCGTGGGCACCCCAAAAGAACAAAGAGCGGACACAGGGCTGCAATGGTCATGTAGAGCTTTAGTTATGCCAGCATGTTGGGACCGACCATTCAACCGTGACACGCAGGTCTGGCTGAGACAATCGACCCCGAGGGAAGAAGAAGTGGACTTTTATAGCTAATTTCCCATTACATAGGTTGCAGCCAATAAGCTGAGAGATCAAAGCCCGCGCAATGAGCACAGCAAATAGCTTTAAAGAGAGACATGTTTCAAAAATTTAAACTTATAGGAGATCCATTTTGGGCGGGCTCAGGCTTCTGCCCCATACCTGGGTGCACATTCTAAGATAACATTGTTTCATCCGCCCTGCCCTTAACTGTCCAGGAGAGCCTAAGGTATGGGATCAGCTGATCTGCTAGATACTAAGGTAACATTCTTGTTTCATAGCCCTGCCCTTAACTGCTCAGGAGAGCCTAAGGTATGGGACCAGCTGACCTACTAGATAAGGCCTGTAGGTCGTTTTTCAAGTTTAAACTCTGACTCTAACAATGGTAGCTGACTGAAACTTGAACATGTTCAAAGAAATGAAGAACTTTGAAAAACAAAGTAATTAAATTTAAATTTATTACTTAAAAAATTTAATAGTTCTACAGCACAGATTTTCAACTGGGGAAATCTTTTTGTCTTTCATTTCTCCTCCAGGAACATTGGCAAAGTCTGGAGATATTTTGGGTTGTCAGAATGGAGTAGAACTACTGATAGTGTACTGATACCTAGTGAGTAGAGATCAGGGGTACTGCACAGGAAAGTCTCACAAAACAAAGACTCAAGTCCAAACTGTATTGTGAGGTTGAGAGACCTTGTTCTGGAAAACAACTGTATAAAGGAAAAATAGTAACAATGCATTGTCTGTTTATAACATAGTAACAATAGAGGGAGGGTATGATAACAATAGTACAAGTAATGGAGGGAGGGATTAGGATGATAGTACTCCGGTCTCTCTCTCTCTCTCTTTTTAAGAGATTTATTTATTTATGCATATAAGAATTGGGGTACAGGCCAGAGGTGTGGGGGGTGAGAGGATTTATCAGAGACAGAATGGGGAACATAACAGGAAGACTGACAGAAATGCAATGCTGAGAGGAGCAGCGAGTGAGACAAGAGAGGTCTGCTTTGCCATGTGGGTCACCTCCCTGGCCAGGGATCGAATTCATGCTGCAGTGGCTATGGATAACTTCATAGTGCTGTGACTTAATCTCTTGTACCACCAGGGAGACCCATATTGAGGTTTTCTTATACGATACAGAGATTAATTATGGTAGACTGATGTTAATGAAAGATGCATATTTTATTTTTATTTTTTGGATGTGTAAACAAACTTTATTAACTAATCCATGAAAGATGCATATTTTAAAACCTAGAAAAATTACTAAAAGTAATGAAGATAAAGGTGGCATACTAAAATAAACTCAATTGAAGGAAAAAGCTGAACACAAGAAGGAAAAAAAACCCTAAAGGATAGATGAGACAAATACATACAGCTAACAAGATGGTAGATATTAAGGCAATCATTTCCGTAATCAAAATAAAACTCATTTATGAATCTGTCATTACCTTAGTACCTACACCAAAGACATTATATGAAAAGGAAAACTTGATATCATGGTGGAATAGAGGTAGGGGTCACCTTCTCCACTAAAATCAACTATAAAATATATATATATTTACTGAAAGGAATATTCAGAAGTTCCCTGATAGATTCCTCAGACTTTTCCATGGGACTTGTACTTATATTGTTGGCTTACTGCAGGGAAGGAGAGGGTAGAGGTGAAGGGAGCTTGACTGGGAAAACAGACATGCAGCTGGGGGTTGGCCATCCATGGCCCTTCTGGATTACTACAGGGCATGATGAATTTTCCTAGAGGAATTTTTCAGATAGGCAGTGTTGTCAAGCATGGCCATAGGCACGGCTAGGACACTGGGATCTCCATGACTGGCTTGGGTGAGGAAAGCTCTCTCTCCCCTTCCAGAAGTAAGAAATTAGAATTACTGGCAAAACCAGGATGAGCTCCGTCTCAGACTCAAAAAAAAAAGACTGGTGAGAGGGAACTTACCACTTGGAAATCACCAAGTGGTGTGCAGACCTTGAAACCTGGGTCCCTTACACGTAGGGCAACAACAGTGAACACTGCTGCGATAGCCATTGCCTAAGGCCACTAGTCAACAAGGCAAATACCCTGCTCTTGCTCTCCTGCCTAATAGTCCCAACTCTGTATAGCATGAGCCTATGGACTAGATTTAGCTTGCCTCGCCAGGAATCTCAAGCTTCATTGGTCATAACTCAGTAAAAAAGGAGCAGCAGGGAGATGGGAACACCAGAGCTTTCTGTGGAATAAGAGATGAGCAGTGGCAGGGGTGATAAAGCTCACTCCTTAACAAAATTGAAATCAAATATTTAAGCCCAGACTCTCCTCTTGCCTCCATCTTACTGCAAGGTAAACTAAGAAGAGAAACAAACAAAACTAAACCTGCAGTGCCCAACCACAAAAAAGCAGGTAAGACAACACACATACCTAGGAAAGAAAGAATATTTGAATATAAAATGGAAAAGCAAAATGAGAACAGAAGTTTTGGGTGATATATAATATAAAGTGTAAAGAAATAGAGGACCTATCAGAAGAAGACTTTAAAACAATCATATTAAAAGTGCTAGATGAGTTACAGAAGGTCAGTCAAGGCAGATAATTTGTTACAGGGCAGGGCAAGGGGCATCCCAGAAACCCCAAACCTGCCTGCTTTAAATAGCTTCTGCCATCTGCTGTATCAAGATAGAACATACTCTAGTGAGTATACCTTTAATGGAAAGGAACTTTAATATAATTAGTGTGCAATAAAGAAAAGAGAAGGGAGAGAATGATAAAATAGTTTCCACACAAAACACCCAGTTACCCATCCCTTCATGGGTAAATGCCCAACCAAACTGGGTTGGCTCAAAGCAGGGCCACTGAGACCCAAAAACCTGCCACAAGTCTAAGGCACCTTCTGGTGGGAATGCACAGGAAAAGGGCAGAAGGGGCCCAGCATGTTTGGGATGAGAGGAGCAAAATCATTGATAAATCAAGACAAAGGCTGTCATTGTTAACCTCCCCATGGGTCTCTCACCCTCATCTCTGTCAAGTGTCTCCTCTATGTCCACCAAGTTCCTGGTACAAGTCCAAGGACAAGCAGCAAGTACAGATTCTTTACATGTTTCTCTGCTCTGCAACATGTGCCTTCTCCAGATTTCCTTATTGCTTTCCATCTTTCCTTCTCCCTTCCTTTCCCAGTCTCCTCTCAGCTTCTTTCTCAGCTGCTCAGCTCCACCCTTCCATGGGTGGGCAGGGATGGGTAGGTACAAGATCTTAGAAAGTAGATCCAGAAACAAAGACTGTTCTTTACAAAAGAGATTAAAATTTTATTTTTTACTTATTTTTTTTTAAGATTTGTTTATTTATTCACACAGAGTTGGAATACAGACCAGAGGCACAGGAGGTGAGAGGATTCACCAGAGACAGAGCGGGGAGCAGAACAGGCAGATGGACTGAAATACACTGCTGAGAGGAGCAGCGGGCGAGGCAGGAGAGGTCTGTTACGCCATGTGGGTCCCCTCCCTGGCCAGGGATCGAACTCGTGCTCTGCTGTACAGTGGATGCTTCACATTGCAGCACTCAACCCACTGCGCCACCAGGGAAGCCCGAGAGATTAAAATTTTAAAAGGACACAAAAAGAGACTGAATGAAATGAAGACAAAAAATATATATGTATAGAGAAAGTACTTTAAATAGAATTAAATTGGCAGAAGAAAGAATTTACAAAATGGTAAAGTAAAATGTACAAATTATTGATTAGGAAATGAAAAACAAGACATGGTAAAAAATGAAATCATATGACAAATATCAGACTCAATTAGAATAGGAAACATAGGATAATGGATACTTCAGAAAGTGAAGAAATAATAACTGAAAATTTCCTAAACTGAAAAGAATGAAACTGTCCAGGGGACAGAGAACATTCAAATTTCTAAATGCAAAGTGACCTACGCTAAGAGACATCATCCTTAAATCACCAAAAAATCAAAGGGCTTTTCTAGGTGACACAAGGGGTTAAATCTCAGTACTATGTAGCTATCAGCAGCCACTGTAGCACAAGTCCTGCTAGGGAGGGGACCCACATGGCACAGCAGACCTCTTCTGTCTCTCCCACTGCTCCCCTCAGCAGTGTATTTCAGTTAATCCCCCTGTTCTGCTTCCTACTCTGTCTCTGGTGAATCCTCTCACTACTGGCACCTCTGGCCTACACCTCAGCTCTTGTATGCAAAAATAAATGTCTTTAAATAAGAAAAAAGAAGATAATTTACAGAGGCTTCCAAATTAGGCTTTTTTTGGATTTTGCTCCAGTCATACTCCAGGCGAAAAGAGACTGGAAGGATCACAATCTGTATAGACAAGAATTGTTAGCCAAAAGCACTACTTTGCAAAATTTCATTTCAAATATGAAGGTGAAGTAAAGGTTTTCCCAGATAATCAGAAGTTAATGGATTTTATCATCACCTATAACAAATATTAAAAAGGAGTTTTTGTACAAGAAAAGAAAAAAGATGAAACAGCCTCTGAAGCAAAGAGAAAATAATAGAAAATCATAAGCACAAATATGAGTGTTATTAATCAACAGCAAAACACTAAATGGGAGGAAGAAATGGACAGACTGTATAGTTAATGTTGGTGAACAGACACCAACTTCCAAGAGAACTTTTTGGTCACTGTAAATTAGGTATAACCCATGGTAACCACTAACTAAATACCTAAATTTTTATTTTAGATTTATTTATTTATCATATGAGAGTTTGGGTACAGGCCAGAGGTGTGGGGGGTGAGAGGAGTCACCAGAGATAGAATGGGGAGCAAAGCAGGCAGATCTACTGAAATACACTGCTGAGGGGAGCAGTGGGTAAGACAGGAGAGGTCTGCTGTGCCATGTGGGTCACCTCCCTAGCCAGGGGTGGATCTCCATGTTGCAGTGGTGGCAGATTCCTTCCATAGCGCTGTGCCTTAACCTCTTGTGCCACTAGGGAGGCCCCTGGACTTTTTTGTTTGTTTGTTTTTTTCTTAAGAAATGAAGAAACTGATAAAACCAACAGGGAAAGTGATCTAAATGAAAGTGTTGGGGGAAGCCATAAAGGGATCAATTAAGGAAGTTGCTCCCAACTGTGGTTGGGATTCAGTTTCTAGCAAAAGTTTTTTCATGTCTCAACTTAATGAGACCTGGAATCTTTGTCCCTTTCCAATCCTTCCCCCAGGAATTAAGGGGGCCACCTCAGAAAATGCTGGTGGTGGAGCAGAAGGAAAGGGGAGAGGGTTAGTCCCTTGTACAGGAAAGGCAGCTTTAGGCTTAACTAGAAGTTTCTGGAGTTGGTAGTTGGTGTAATAATTGCTCCAACTTCTGAGAGGTCTCTAAATGAGGAGCCTCTTGGTTATCTATGCCTGACTGAGGGTATAAGTGTCCTGGTTCTCCCCCTTCCCCACCTCTTCCCCCCCACCCCCCACACATAGCTGAAGGAATAGCAGGCAGCGAATGAGAAGGCTGCTTGTCAGGGTGCTCACAGCCTCCATCAGTACCATAAAGTACTGGGGAAATGGCCTCACAGTCTGTATTGGATTGAAAGGGCTGGAGAGTCAAAGCAGTTTGATTAAAAGTCGCCCAAACCTCGGGCTCTAAGGTCTTGCCACACTGGTGGGTGTACCGAAGCGCTCAACCCATGCTTTTCCAGACTTTGAGATTAAACTGATTCTTATTTCTGGCTTAAACCATAAGCATTGTTTGGTGATGCACTCCAAATGTCTCCTAAGAACTTGTTCCTTAACTAGTATTCCTGCACTTCAGAGCAGGAGCGAAATGTGACCACATATTGGTCCTGTAATGAGGGGGAATTCCACATGTTTCCATCTCCAAAATTCCAAAAGTCCCATGTAGTACCCTTTAAACCCACAGATCTACACTTTTAGTCCTGCCCATTCCCAGTCCTCACCTCAAGCTCCACCATGTTGGGCACCAAATGTTGCTGTAACTCTCTATGTTCGGTGACACAGTGATGACATCAGCAGACAGGATGTTGAAGCTAGGAGATGGAGGGCCATTGTTTTCCTAGGCAAATAGCAATCCTCCCAACCTCTCCATGGCCTTTTATTGAACATGAGAACAATTACCAAGCATATGTTACTTGCTACAAGAAGCATAGCACAGAAGTACAAGGTTGCATAGTTGTGTGACAAGCCTGCCTGCACATAACTAGCCACTACTAACATCTAACAACTTTTTGTTTCCTTATTATTTTCTTCCAGAGTGAAAGAGTGTATGCCTCAATCCTAAGAGCCCTGTGCAGCTCCTGTTAGTAGACTTGTTTGCAAGTCTGCAAGGATCTCAGCCATAACACTTTCTTCTATCCTTGACCATTTCTCACAGTTCTTGCAGCCTCTGGCTTCCCCCAACAGGAAGAGCAGAGAGAAAGAAACAAATGGAAAAACAAACAACAGAAAGTTAAAACAATCAAAATTAAAAAACAAACAAAATGATTGAATTAGGCAGTATATATTAATAATCACTCTAAATGTGAATGGTCTGAACTCACCAATGAAAAGGCACAGGATGGCAATTTGAGTGACAAAGTTTCAGCCATTGATACTTTCTGTACAAGAAATCCATTTAAAACTGAAAGACAAAAACCAATTTAGAAAGGTTGGAACAAAATCTTATATTTCAATAATGCATAGAGAAAAATGAAAACTGCTACTTTTGTATTGGATAAACTAGATTTTCAACCAAAAGAAAGATAGCCAGGGCCAAAGATGGACACTATATATTTATCATGAAAAACAATTCATCAAGAATAATTAGGCACCATTTTATATAAACAACTATTAATAGATCTAACCATGTTGACAAAAATACAATCATTGCCAGAAACCTCAAGACACCACTGACATAAAGATGGTAGATCATCTCATCTAGACAGAAAATTAATAAGGAAATAGAGACCTTAAATGAAGTATTAGAACAGATGTATTTAATGGATATTTACAGAGCTTTCCATACTCCAAATAAAGAATGCACTTCCTTTGCAACTGGACATGGAACATTCTTGAGAATAGATTACATACTGGGACTCAAAACATGTATATGAAAATAGAAATTATATCAAGCATATTTTCAGATCTATTTTTCTATACAACTAGAAATTTACCATAAAAACAATCCCAGAATAAACCAAAACATGTGGAGACTAAACAGAATGCTTCTGAACAACTTCTGGGTCAATGAAGAAATTAAAAAATAACTGAAGCCTAATCAAAACTGGAGAGACAAGCTACCAGACCCAATGGGATGCACTAAAGCCATATTACAAGGGCAGTTCATTACAATACAAGCCCATGTTACAAAAAAAAAAAAAAAAAAAAAAGAGAGAGAGAAAAGAAAGAAAAACAAAAAGAAGTATCTCAAACTATCTAAACCTACAGCTAAATAAACTAGATAGGAAGAAATGAAGCCAAAAATTAGTACAAGAAATGACTGTTAAAATGTTAAAAGAATGCCTCTTTAACAAATGTTGTTTGGAGATATGGATCATAGGTGGAAAATATTCAGTATTATTTATTATAATGGAGATGCAAATCAAAACCACAATGAGATATCACCTCACCCATGTGAAAATAACCCATAACAAAAATAATGGAAATAGGACCTCCCTGGTGGCGCAAAGGGTTAAGGCACAGCACTATGAAATTATAGGCAACTGCTGCAGAATTAGTTCAATCCCTGACTGGGGAGGTGACCCACATGGCACAGCAGACCGCTCCTGTCTCACCCACTGCTCCCCTCAGCAGTGTATTTCAGTCTGTCTGCCTGTTCTGCTTCCTACTCTGTCTCTGGTGAATCCTCTCATCCCTGAACCTCTGGCATGCACTCCAGTTCCTGTATGTATAAATAAATAAATCTTTAAAAAAATGGAAATAAAAATTTGATGTGGAGGAAAAAAACTTATCCACTATTGAAGGGAATGCAATTTGGTGTAACCTCTGTGGAAAATGACAAGGAAATTTCTTAAGAAAATGAAAATGGAAACCCCTTATGATCCAGCAATACACTAGAATTTACTCCCCAAATATGAAAACCCTAAATGTGAAGAGATTTATATACTCCTATGTTCATAGCAGCACTGTCCAAAATTGCCAAGTCATAGAAATAACCTAAGAGCCCATTCACAGACAAATGTATAAAGAAACTGTGAATTATATACTCAATGGATACTACATGGTTATTAAAAAGATGAAATAATGCCATTTGGGACAAAATGGATGGAACTGGGGATGATTATATTAAGTAAAATAAGTCAGAAAGGAAATAGAAAGAAATGTAATGTATACAGATTGAAGGAGGAAAGAAAGGGTCCCTGTTTGCAGATAATATGATTATTTATAAACTTTCAGGTTTACAACATGAACTAATAAGTTTATGAAAATTGTAGAATTCAAGGTCATCACACAAAAATTATTTTTCTATACACTTGTAACAACTAGGAAGCATAATTTTAAAATGATACCATTTGTTATAGCACCAAATAAATAAAATATATAGGCATAAATCAAAGAAAACATATAAAATCTGTTTGTTGAAACCTAGAATGCACTGATGAAAGATATCAAAGAAGACAAATAATGGAGATATACTGTGTTTTTGTTTGGAAGACTCAACATAGTAAATATATCAACCCTCCCCTAAATTATCTGTAGATTTACTGCAATCTGGCCAAAGTACTAGAAGACCTTTTATAGATATAGACAATTTGGTTCTAGAGTTTATATGCAAATGCAATGAAGCTAGAGTACTGAAACACCTTTGAAAAAGAATAAAGGTAGAGGCATCTCCCAATCAGATTTTGAGACTTCCCATAAAATATCCCTAAGGTGATGTGGTATTGATGAAAGAATAACCACATAGACCAATGGGACAGAATGGAGAGTCCAGAAACAGACAAATATGGTCATTTGATTTTTGACAAAAGTATAAAAGTAATTCAACAGAGAATGGATGATCTTTTAAACAAGTGGTTGTGTCATTCACATAAAAACAAACAAACAAACTTGACCTCAACTTTGCAACTTAATAAAACTGGATCAGAGATCTAAATATAAATCTAAAAAAATTTTAGAAGTAAACATAAGAAACACTGGGTGTTCATATCCTGAAAGAGTATTTCTTATCAGACACCTTTGCAACTGTGACCAGGCGGTCCTAGACATGCAGTTTTCTGACTAGAGTGTGTCTCAGCATAGGACAGTGAGAATAAAATGGGAGAAAGCGAGGCTCTCTCCCACAAATTCTCCATTCCACAGGGCTTCTTCTCCCAGTCTTTGGTAGCAAAACGGGTTCTCTTGCAACCTTTTCTGTTCACACTTACTGTGTATGTCCTGGGAGACCTACTTACTGTGTATGACCTGGGAGATAGGGAAATTGAAACAGTGAGAAAATACACTGTCATCAGAGTTGTTCTTTAGAATTTGATTTCCTTTTCAAATATACCTGCTGTTATTTATTCATCAGAGTCCATCTATATTTGCTTTGTGTATATGTCCAATGATTTTTGAGAGAGAAAAGATAGTGTGTGTGTTCCATCTCAGTGGAACTAGAATCATTTTTTGCCCTACTCTTTTTGAAACAAGAAAGACAATTTCCTTTCAGTTTAATGTAGTCATTGAGATTTAAGGGGGCATGTGTTTGAGTCTTCTGAAGAGCTATTTCTCTTTCACAAAGAGAGATCCATGGAGAAATTTCATTCTTTCATCCCGTTGGTGGATGTTGTTGTATAAGGATGTGATTCTTTGAGCTATGGCTGTCATTTTTCACACCTGAAAGTAAGAGAAAAAAATAGAAGCTAAATTTTATCTCAGAGCTCATTTAGGGGTGAATTACTTGAATCTGGAGTCACCCATCTTTAGATTTTTTTAATGTTGGATCATAAATCCCTATGTTGAGCTATTTTCAGTGAGATAATTTTAAAATTGCAGTCTAAGGCATTCTAAATGATAAACTAGACTATTCCATTTTCTCATTTAGGAATTCAGCCATCCACAAAAATAACTGTGATGGAATTAATGAATCACTCAATAATCTTTAAATTATATTTTAAAAATGCTTTTGAATTGATAGTTTATTTACTAATTAAAAGATTTGACAGATAGTAAAAGACTGATGACTTGATATTCTAGAATTAAAAAATATTTTATAGCCTCAAAATAAATATGGTTTTATTAGTAGAATTATGCTTGGTTCTTGTGTGAACTTGTAGATATGTTGTGAAATATAAGGATGTTCTTATAGCCACCATTCAAAAATATTTAGAGGTTACATCCTAATACTCTAGAAACTTTTCTGGATAGAGTACTAAGATGAGCCAGAAGAGGTTGCTGCTCTTCAAAAGCATGCAGTCCAATAGGATGTAAAGGTATAGATATGTAAACAAATGCAGTAGTTAAACTACAAGTGATAGACTAAAACATGTATGCATATATCTATAACTATCTTGGAATATAAAAAAAAGACCATTTTTGAGGTTTATATAGTTCTCTGTGATAATGTATTTATTTTTGTTATATACGAGTATAGTACTTTTCTTTTGGTTCTAGTTATAGATAATATAAAATGCTTCAAATCTTGTAATTGAGACTTTGAAAGGAATATTTGTCCCTGTTGTAGAAATGGACACAAGAAACTTACTGAGGTATGCATAGATGCCTGTGGAAGCCTACTGTGGCGGGTTTCCCAACTTCTTTAAATGTAGCTCAGGTAAGTCTGTTTTACAGCCTGCCTACATTGACCAGGTGCAAACCTGCACCTGGTATCTGTTAACCATAGAAAAAATGAAGCACGCAGCTGTAAAAGACCTCAAATGACTGCTGCCTATCTTGCTGCTGAGAGGTATTTAATCACATTATGGATTCCCCTTTCCCTTGGGATTTCCTTTTCCCTCTTCCTCTTAGCAATTTGAAAGTTCTGTGAGGCACTTACCCTTTCCTTCATTCTTAGTGCTGCTTAGCTACCTGTATTATAAACACTGTCGCTTTTGCGGCCCTATCTTTGTTTTGTTCAACCCTGAAATCTTCAAACTCAACACATTCCTCTGCTATTATTTTCTTTCAGTGTTCACTTTTAAAAATGCATTCTTTGGAGTTATCGTCCTTGATAGGTGAGGAAGTGGGTGAATCCTGTCCCACTTCTGTGAATGTCTACTTACGTCTTTTCCTTCTTGATGAGTACTTTTATGACATTTTCTGATGTTGCAAACTGTCCTCTATGTTCATCTTGTATTTCAAAATTCTCATTTTGTTTTATTTTTTCTTATTTCTGTAACACTTATCATCTTCTAAAATATTATAGCCTTTATTCATTTGTTTATTATATGTCATCCTCCAATAGAATATTTTTTCTTCAAAACTTGACGATAACTGTCTTGTTTTCTTTTCACTTTTGGAGTAGCTGATAGTAACCTGAATTTTCTCCCTAGACGTTTTTAGATTCTTTTCTTTATCTGTGGGGTTTTATTTTTTAAAAGATTTTATTTATTTATGCACACAAGAGCTGGGGTACAGGCGAGAGGCGTGGGGGGTGGTGAGAGGATTCACCAGAGACAGACTGAGGAGCAGAACAGGTAGAACTACTGAAGTACAATGCTGAGGGGGAACAGCGGGTGGGACATGAGAGGTCTGCTGCGCCATGTGGGTCTCCACTCTAGTCAATGATTGAATTGTGCTGCAGCAGCTGTTGAAGCCCCACAGTGAAGCTCAACTCCTTGTGCCACAAAGGAGGCCCTCTGTGGGGTGTTAAACTGCTTTCTTTTTTCCATAGACAGACATTTTGCTCATTCTTCCTGTTGGGTATTTAGTAAGGATTTCATTTGAAGACAGGGGTCTTTTTTTAGTTCTGGAAATTTTTTCTGTATGCATGTATATACATCTACACATACATATATATAATAAAATAACACATGCATACACATATAATTAGCACTTTTCCAATACAATAATTATATATATATATATTCCACATATACACATGTAAAAATCTGTGTGAGCATATTACATTTATTTGCTTTCTCTCGCTATTGGTGACATTTAGAGCTACTTTCCTTGCAACTTAAGACTTAACTTACACTTTTGATACTTTTGGGGGTTGTTTTTAATGATTTGTTGGAGAATTCTTTAGTTCAATTTGATTTTAAGCTCTCTATTACACTATTCAACTTATCTGTTGGATTAAATATATGGTCACAGTTTTATTTTCTAAGGTCTTCATTTGTTATATTTTCACAGAAGACTTTTATTTCTTTGAGGATAGTAACTATCTATAGGGTAAAAGGTTAATCAGGACTTTCTGTCCTTTGGGATTTGGTACTAAAAAGTGCTCCCTCATCCTCATTTGGATCCCTATGTGGGACGTCAAATTCATGATGTCACCACAATGCAGCCAGCTTGGGTGAAGTTGAGAGCAGGCGCTCCCAGACTCAGAAGGGAATACAGGTAATTGTTGAAAGATCAGGAATGCCAAAGAGGGCAAGGAAGTCTTTTAAAAACTAAAAAACCTGTTAAAGTCACCCGTAATCAAATGTGGGCAGACCTAGTGAGAGCAGGTGTAGATCGTACCAAAATACATGCAAGGCCCAATGCCTATCTGTGGGAATTGTGGAAGCAACTGCAGGAAGACCAGAGGTTTACACCCATAAGAAGGACTGCTGCTAAGGGGGATCCTAGAAATTCCAGGCCTCAGGCATGTGCCCTGTGCCTGGAAGACCACTTACTGCCAACCTCAGCCCCAGAAGACGCCCTGTACACTTTTGAATAGGATGAGGGCCAAGGACATGGGTGTTGAATGGAAATTTCACACACCCTATAATCCCAAAGCTGCAGGGATCATAGAGCGTTACAACGGCCTGCTAAAGGAAGGACTGAGAGCTACGGCCCCTACTCCAACTCTGGCGGGGTGGAGCCGACGCCTGTGGGACGTGCTACGAACACTAAATGAGAGGAGCAGGAAAGGCGGCCTGGCGCCAGTGGAGGCTTTCTTTGCTGCATCGTGCTGCTGCTCCTATACAAGTACAGATCCAAAACTGGTGCGTATATTGCCACATGGGAGGGATCTCCCATGACTAGTGCCAATAACTTCTTTATCTTTTCGCCACTAGGTTGGTGCCCTGCCTGGGTATATTTGTATTCAGTTTGTATTTTGTTGTATTTCTGTATTTAGTTGTATTTAGTCTATTTCTATGGTTCATGACTG
>JAGFMF010012143.1:1494926-1553460 GCA_019455555.1 Galemys pyrenaicus | reverse complement strand
GCACTATTTGTAATTGCTAAGACCTGGAATCAACCCAAAAGCCCAAAAGTAGAGGACTGGATCAAGAAGATGTGGTACATATACACAATGGAATATTATCCAGTATTCAGAAATGAGAAACTAGGGACATTTATAGAAACATGGATGGAACTAGAAGGAATTATACTCAGTAAAATAAGCTAGAAGGCAAGAGAAAAATATCAGATGGCTTCACTATTAGGAGGAATATGAAAGAGCAACAATAACAACAAAAAAGAATAAGCTCAAGGAAATGGGCAATTATAACCAAAAGCAAACAAAAAACTCAACAAGACCAAATGCTAAGATAAAGCAAAGGGACCATGGGCAGGGGGAGGGGAAGGACGGGAAGACAAAGACAGGGATGAAGGCAGAAAGAGCACAAGGGACTAAGGTGATGGTGCACAGGTGGAATGGTGATGGGTACTCCCTGGGGAATACAAACGATGTTCAAATATAATTAATTAAATAAAATTAAAAAAAGGGAAAATATGTACATGTACAGTTTTGTGTATTTTACATATGAGACATATATGCAAATATATTCTATAATTACCTGATTCCATGGTTTGTACTTCTGTATATTTGAACAATTTAATTTCTAATTTAATAATAATTGAGTAATAATTTAATAGTTTTAACACTAAAAATGCTTCTTTTGTTCATATTTACTCTTGTAGATATTTTATTTATTGACTGATTTTTATTATTATTATTTTAAAAGACTTATTTATGCATACAAGAGCTGGGATGTAGCCAGAGGTGGTGATGGGAGGGTGAGTGAAAGGATTCATCAGAGACAGTGGGGAGGAAAACAGGCAGATTGAACTGATGAACTGCTGAGAGGGGCGGCAAGCAATTCAGGAAAAGTCTGCTGAGCCAAGTGGGTTAGTTTCCTGGCAGGGATGATAGCTTCATAGTGCTGAGAATTAACCCCTTGTGCCACCAGGCTGGCCCTCTTGTAAGTGCTTTAAAAGAGCTGTTACAAATGTCCCTGCCTACTAACTCAATTATTTCTGTATTTGTCTATTTATATTAACTGGTTTTTCTCTTAGATATGAGTGACATTTGCCTGCCTTTTTGCATGTAACATTGTCCAACGTCTGGACCTTCCCTCCCCCATCCCTTTAAAGATTTTGGAGTTTTCCTATGTCAGTAATTTTGCCTACTTTCTACATCACTTTCATAATTTTGAGATGTATTTTTAAGTTCCTTTAGAGTACATTCAAAGTAATCATTATTCTGGGATTATTTTAGCCTTAGTCGTAAGGGATGAACTTTAAGAGTCTCTGAATGCTCCAGTTCTTTAGTTGTGTCTCTCCATTCAAGTTTGTCAGAACTCAAACACGTTCTGTACTACTTTGGAGAATTGTTAAACTTTCAGCTTCCCAAAACTGGTTTTTGCTGGAAGGTGTTTTTTGCCCATCCTCCTGGCGTCTTCCCCTTGTGTGTCATAGCTGACTATGAACTAAAAGACTCGAGGAAACCCTGAAGCAGATTTCTGTATTTCTTTCTTAGAATTTCTTCTTCTTCTGTACTCTACACTGCAAATATAAACTGTCCCTGTGGTTTCTATTTACTCAGCTCAGAGGTATTTATAATAGCTGCTTGATTTTTGTCTCCCTTTTGCAGAGTCCATTAAATGTTTCTTGGTGGAAAGCTAGCACAATCATAGCACTTGCCTTGTCTGTTTAATTTCCTCTAGAGATTACAGTTCTCTGCTTCTTTTTATTCAATGTCTGAAAATAGTTGTTACATATATTTTATTTAGAGTCCTAGATGTCTGTGGTAGGAACCCTAGTCTGGTACCAGCACTTCATCATGTCTAGAAGTAAAAGTCTTATTGCAGTATTTTTAAGAGCTATTTTTAAATTTATCCTTCTACTTAACATGAGAAGAAATTATCCATTTCCAGAATTTTCTTACAGTCCAGGCAAATGATTGGCTATGATACCACTATTTATCCTTTTGAAAAATGACTGAAATCTCTTCTCAGACATATAACTAGATAGCAAGTTGATGTCACTGTCAGTAAAATTCTCATTGATTTCTTGTATTTTTAGCTAATTTGCTGAACTTGATTTCATGGACTATTCTAATCCACTGGTCTAGATCTTTGACACTGAAGAAATATGGTATGAAACCCCATGCTGTCTTATGTTCTGCAGTCAGGGATCTTCCTTTTTTATTTAGAGGGGACATTTCATTGCTCTCTTTTGAGATTTATGAAGTAAGACTCTCCTTCTCTTTCTGGACAGTGTAGTCTGAAGATGCGACATCCAATATTGCTGTAGAAAACTCGACACCATGTTAGTAAGTAGAACTATGGTAGCAAGATTAGGAAATGTGTTCCAACTTTAATTTATATGAAAGTATTTATTTAGTACCTTTTGTTCATTAGACATTATTCTATGTGTAGAGATAAAAAAACACCTGAACCTGCTTTTCATTGTATCAAATCATGGTATGATGAATCAAACTAACCCGAAATGTATGCTACCTTTAGATTTTTGAAATTACAGTAGTCATTTTGTTTTTTGAAGCAATGTGATTTATGTTATTTGCTGTTGAGAAAGATAGTTTCCTGTATGCAATTTTTCAACTTCTATTCATCGACATAAGAATGAATTTGGGACTGATACACTTCATTACTAAGAGATAAAGAACCCACACAGCCTATGCCAGGCTAATGCCCATGTATTTAAATTTCTTTCCGGGTTTCAAAGTCAGTGTATACTCCTTTCTTCTGCTTAATTGTGTGTGTCAATGGCCCTCAGGCATGCCCTCTTCCTCAGACTTCCCTATTTGGATTTGATGGGGGAGCAGTAAGGTTCTTTCCTGAAGGTTTGAGAAGGGTGTATGTTAAGTAAGCTGTTCTGCATGAGTAGCAGGAGCACCCAATAATTAAAGCTGATTTTGCTGTTTCTCCTCTATGTAAGGGAAATATTGATCCTTCCTGTACTTCACTACATTGTTTTCCTTGGTGACTGATGTCTACAGAGTGGTCATAAGTGTTTGTGTCCACCTCTGGGTTACCCCTCTGGGAGGGGTTACTGGTGCATGGTGTTCTGTTGAACACTTGCAAACAAAGGCATCCTAAGATATAAGGAATGTTTAGTTGGGTTATGTGCTCATCTTTTAGTTTACTTTTACAGTGCCTCATTCCTTTTTGAATTGCCTGACTACTACTTCAAAGGAGTTATAGTTTCTGAGTAGGTTGAGAAGAATGGCTGCTAAAATTTACTAAGCCTTAAGTGTTTATCAGGTAATTTCCTAACCATCGAATATTCATTGCATCATTCGATTCTCAAGAAAATCCAATGAAACAGGTATTACTATTATCTCCCTTTTTCAGATTAGGCAAAAGTAAACATTCCCAAAGTAACATTGTTAGTAAATCTGTTAAACTTAGGCTGTTTGGGTCCAAAATCTTAGATCTTAATCACAGCACTTTTCTACTGAACATTTTTATTCATTTACATGTTATAGATATAATTTCATGCATTAATTTGTCCCCTAATAACATCATTATCAATTGCCACAATATATTCAATCATTTGGATATTATGTATTGAGACAATTTTTTAATTAAAATAACATTGCCATGTCCATCTTTATAAATCATATTTTTAAACACCCCTAATTATTTCTTTAGAAATATTCCTTGAAGCAGTGAATGTGGAACCAATGGCCAGTGCTGAAATTGAAAATTACAAAGTTGCCCTCCAGAAAATATTTATATGTTTGCTAGGAGTGCATTTCCCTTATAATTTAGTACAAACTTTGGGAAACATTGCCATTTAAAGTAGAAATTCCTTTGATTAATTATTATTAGTTATTAGTACAGATTTTACATTATTAAACAATTCATTTTTTGACTTAACTTCTCTCCCTCTTGGACGATGTCTACCAGAATCTATACTTTTAACATGTGCTTTGAATTTTAAAGGCTAAATCTCTGAATTTGCCATGGGTTTAAGGTTTTTTTTCCTTAATAGCTCACTAAGATTTTCATTTGATAGGGTTTTTAATGAATGAGGTAATTACTTAGATATTGTGACTGAATATGCTATTAGAAAGTAAGAAAGAGTTTTAGGCTAGAATCACTTTTGAGAATTTACTTAGTTCTCATTAGTTTCCTGTTCCTTTTCTTAAATCTAGATATCACAATTCTAGATAACCTCATATGCATAGAGAAAATCAATTTAATGAGTCCAATATAATTTACATTATTATTAAGGATAATGAGGTGGTTTAAATTAAGAGAATTTTACTGATATTCATTGTGTTTCCATAGATATATTGCCATAAAGGACTTTTAATTTATATTAGGGATGAACAGCTTTAAAAATTCATAACTGTGATCACAGTATTTGTGGATGACTTATATAATATTTTCATCTTTATTTTTAACAAAAGTACACTTCAGAGTGAAATAAAACCAACATAAATGAAGGTAGTTACAAAATGGATATTGATTTTACTTTTTTCTTCCCTATCTTTTTAGATTGTTTTCTTTACAGTTCTCATCTGTCCTCTCCCTATCTGTGCAAGATACTTTTTCTTGTTGTAGGCCATTCACTGTTTTGAAATAGAAAAAGGAACATCAGAGATTTTTATCAAGTGAGTTTCATGTCTTTGTCTACATTGACAATACTAAGGGGCTCAATATCATACCACATTTGTGAGTTTAGTTCAGCAATGCCCTTCATTTGTCTGAACCATCATAATAATTCAGCTCTTCTTGAATCTTAGAACATTATTGAGTCAATTTGGAATCATCTTTGAAATCAGCAGACCCTAGAAAGGGTATTATATTGAGATATTTTATTCTACTTTTTAAATTTTTTTAAAGATTTATCTATTTATACATACTAGAGCTGGGGTACAGACCAGAGTCCAGGGCGGTGAGAGGATTCACCAGAGACAGAGTGGGGAGCAGAACAGGCAGACTGACTGAAACACACTGCTGAGGGGAGCAGCTGGTGAGGCAGGAGAGGTCTGCTGCACCATGTAGGTCCCCTCCTTGGCCGGGAATCAAAATCACGCTACAGTTGCTGTGGATACTTCACAGTGCAGTGCCTAACCCCTTGCGCCACCAGGGAGGCCCATTTTATTCTACTTTTTAAAAAACATTCTTAGTAAACACACAGTTCCAGGTATATAATGCCTAGATGTTTAGATCATACTAGGAAAATTGAAATGAATAGCAGAAAGATCCAGTCCCATTGCCCTTTTACACTATAATATTGTGTCTCATGTTATTTTCTTTTAAGGTTAAGTTGTAATCAATGTATGTTAAAGTTAAGAAGTAAACAGATATATATTGTCATAACACCCATCACTAGAGCACCCATAATCATCCACCACAGTTCTTTAGTCCTTCTTTCCCCTTTGCCTCCTCCATCCCCTGTTAATGCCCCTTTCCCCTTCTGGGAGATTAATTCTATGGTCAGACTTTTAGACTTTGTTTGGTTCACTTTTGTCTGTCCCTTTGTTTTCTTTCTTTTATTGCATATGACTGAAATCATCTGGTATTTATCTTTTTCCAAGTTTAATCTAATTAGCATAATTCCCTCCAACTCCACCCATGTTGTCACAAATTAGTAGCATTCCATGGTGCATATATATCACATCATTTTTTGCACTCATCTGTTTTTATGCTTTTAGATTGTTTCCATAGCTTGGCTGTTGTAAACAGTGTTGTAATGAACACAGAAGTGCATATACCCTATTTAATTACTGTGTGGGTTTTTTTTTTTTTTTTGATTCTTGGGGTAGATAGGTAGGGGTAGAATTGCTGGGTTGTATGGCAGATCAATTTTTAATATTTTGAGAAGCCTCCTTACTGTGTTCCATAGGAGCTAGAGCAGTCTACATTCCCAGCAACAGTGTATGATTGTTCCCTTTTCTCCATATCCTCACCTCCACCTGTTGTTTCTGGTCTTTTTCAGATAGACTATGTTTATAAGTGTAAGGTGGTATCTCACTATAGTTTTGATTGCACAATTTTTTTCATGTGCCCGTTAGCCATTTGTCTTTTCAAAGAAGTGTCTATTTAGGTCTGTCCATTTATTGTTCAGGGTTTTTGATTTTTTTCTCATTGAGTCATATGAGTTCTGTATAGATCTTGATATTAACCCCTTGTCAGATGCATAATGTTCAAATATTTTAGCTGACTCAATATAGTGTCTTTTTGTTTTACTGACAATTTCTTTTACCATATAGAAGCTTTTTAGTTTGATTTAGTCTCATTTTGTTTGTTTTTGCTTTTGTTTCCTTACTAATTCTAGTCTTTAGTGATATCCCTGACGTTCAAGTCACGGAATGTTTTATGTAT
The DNA here is from genome assembly GCA_019455555.1 of Galemys pyrenaicus. Classification (NCBI taxonomy): domain Eukaryota; kingdom Metazoa; phylum Chordata; class Mammalia; order Eulipotyphla; family Talpidae; genus Galemys; species Galemys pyrenaicus. The sequence goes on along the minus strand of JAGFMF010012143.1, from coordinate 1,547,102 downwards.
GTTTTCTTCTATTTTGTTGGTGTAGGTCTCACGTTCTAGTTTTTAAACCTTTCTGTGTTAATTTAGTGTATGATATAAGAGAGAGGTCTAGTTTAACTCTTTTCTATGTGACTGATCAATTTTCCTAGCACCATTTGTTGAAGAAACTTTCATTTCTCCATTGTTTACTTTTTGCTCCTTTGTTGTAGATCAACTCTCCACATAACTGGATTTATTTCTGGGCTTGCAATTCTATTCCGTCATTCTTTGTATCTATTTTTATGCTAATACTGTGATGTTTTGATTACTATAGGGATTTAATATAGTTTCAAGTTTGAGAGTGTGATACCTCTACTCTTCTTTTTATTTTCATGATTGCTTTGGCTATTTTGGGTCTTTTGCGTTTCTGTGTAAGTTTATAGTTGAGGTATTTTTTTTCTTTTACTGCCATTTTAATAAGAGTTGTTATTCTTTCAATAAATTCTCTCCACCAACTTCCCTTTCTTTTCTGAAATACCCTTAATTTTTATTTGTCTTACCTAATGGATTCAGTTGCTAAAATGCTTCTAATTAAAAAAAATATTTTATTATTCTTTCTTCTGCCACCTGTATCCTTTGTACATAACTATCTTTGTGTCACTAATTTGAACCTTCGTTTGGCTTACTCTGCTTCCATCTTCTTTAATGTTCTTAATTTCATTTATTGAGTTAATTATATTCTGAATTTATGTTATTTTGTTATTGAAAACTTCAATATACTCTGCTCATTCATTTTATTTCTAAGTTTATTGATTTGTTTTCTGAATTATTATCTCCTTGGCAAGCTTTTCTGAGTTCTCTTGTATTACTTGGTATCTTTTATTTCTTATATCATTTATTTACCTTTCTGTGTTTTCTGTATTTCTAAGTTTCATAATTATTGAAAAAATTTAAACTCTCTATCTGATAGGGAGATATAATGTTGCAGGTATTGTGGTTGGATTCTGGAGTATTATTCCCTTATTGTGATACTGTGTTTCCTTAATGTCTCAAGTGCTGTGTTTTGTGGGGTTTTTTTTTGTCTTTCCATTTTGCTACTTTAAATTTGTCTATTAAAAAACTTGTAGCCAATAATTTAGAGAGTTAGATAACTCTTACTTTGCCTTCAGGTGGCACTATGGTTTTATTTTACTTTATTTTATTGGTCTTTGCTTCCTTCCATAGGAACTAAGACCCGTCTTTGCAGTCTCTGGGAGGGCTTTGGAGGAGTTCAGCTGCTGGTGCAAATGTGCTAGTGGCAGGATACCCAAGTAATATTTGTAGCACTTCCAATATTTTTCCTCTCTAGGGTTCCTGATCTGAGACTTTGCAGCCTGTGTGTTGTCATTGTGCTTCACAAGTTATATTAGTCTCAGAGCATGTTGGAAGGGTGTAGCTTAGACCAAAGTCTTTTCCTAATGGGGACCTGACCTGGCTGGAATATCCGAGCTCCTCTGTTTGATTTTAATCTCTGAAGCATATGTGCCTCCACCGTTTTTGTTTTCCCATTTCCAGGCCCACTGTTGAGCTGGCAGTTCTCTGTGCCCCCAGTCTGCAGCCTTCAGGGATTTCTATCCACCCACCTCATGTGCAATAAAATGTGACTCTCTTCTGAGTCTCCTGTGTTGCAGACTGCTGTTCTCTGATGTCCAAGGGGTATTTTAGTCTCACCCCAAGTCACAGGTCTCTCTAATTTTAATGTCTGCCTGGTTAACTGTAGATGGTCCTCTTGAGAGTGAAGCAAGGAACCTTCTCTATTGCCATCCTATCGGTGTAATGCAAACAAAGGCACACTTAAGGCAGGATGTTCTTCAGGTTTAGTGTTTCCTTCTAGTAGTGGCCAAGGCAAGACCTCTCTTTGGACAAGGCAAAATTCTTTACTATATAATATCTATCTTTTGACGAATATGAATGTACAGAGGGGGGTGTAGTTTGGTATAGGAGGACGATCTACTCTTTTAGATTGGCTGGTCAGGCATACTTCTCTAAGTGACAGAAATATGAATGAATGGAGAGAATGAGCCATATAGGTCTTTGTAAACAGTAAGTGAAGAAACCCTAAGATAGGATTGTGCTTGGCATTCCTGAGTAGCAGCAGCTAGAAAGTGTGGCTGATGCAGAGAAGGCAAAGGAAGAAATGGGTGTGGGGGGAAAAGTGGCAGGAGACACATCATGTAGGACTTTAAATTAAAAATAAATGGATTAGGAAAAATTTACAGAGCACCTGCATAATACCATATTTGGTATTTAGTATTGGAAATGCAAAATGAACAGGGTAGACATACTTCTTATTCTCATGACTATTTTGCTAAATCGTCTATGAAATCTTAGTTACAGTAGCAATAATATAATAACAGCTTGCTCTCCCTGAAAATAGTGGGGTTGTTCAAGCTCAGCAAGAGCACGGACAACTAATTATTTCTTTCTGTCCATTTTTTTTAAAAGCTATGAACTTTTGTTTGGTCTTTTGAGTTAAATTATGACTATTTCATGGCTGGGCAATTTTTGTCTGTCTTTTGGTGAATGAATCACTGATTATTCAACCATAAAACAACTTCTGGCTTTGTTGTTTTACAGAGCAGCAATTTTGCCAAAAAGCACTTTGCATGACAAACCACATTTTATCTGTATGCATCCTAGCTTTCCAAGTAATCTTTGCAAAGCATTTATTTATACGCAAAGTTTCCAAATGTTTGTTTCAGTTGTTGAGGGGAAAAGTATTGTTTGGGGGACAACAGACATTTTTTGTTTTTTCTATCCATTTTGCATGTATTTCACACCATTAAGTCTAGGTTTGTGACATTTAGAAAAGGATTCATTTGTCACAATTCAACTGCAAATAAGCCATTCCCTTGTGAGTGTTTTTGAAAATATATGGTGATCCCTTTACTACTGCATTTAGCTGTGTAGAGATTGCCAAAATATGTTGCTTTTAGATTTTTGCTGAATGCAGTCAGAAGAAAGGCTCCTTTTTTATTACTGAGCATTTAAAACTCATGAGAATAAATGGAAAGCCCTGGAGGGAAGGTTCTGTGCAGGTGCGAAGAAGAGGCCCTAAAGAACAGCAAGATGGCCTCTCACAAATGCAGGTCAAAACAAGTGAACTAACGAGACAGAGACATATTTATGCTTGCTACCCTAGTGTTTGGTCTTCATCATTAGATATATTCATTCATGTTTGCAAATAGGCAGAGAAAATTCAAGGGTGTTGTGTTCATGCGTCTCTGTTTCTTTTCTTGGAAATGTTTCTTATTCTTCCTGCTAGTAACTGGTAGAGGGCAATGATTATCTCTTGAATCTAAAATTCCTTTTTGTTTTGTTTGTTTTTCCTATAAAGAGAGTTCAGTTAGGTTAACTGCATTTTACTTCATTCTGTTCTGGTAATATTTAGCCCAGCACATTAGATTAATTGCAATTAGTAACTGGATTAATTTTGTATAGTTTTAAAACTTCCTTTTCTTGGGGGGAAGCTGTCTTGGTAGGGAAATGTTCCCTTTGCTCTTTCTCGCCGTGAGGCTAGGCCTGCACTGTTGTCTACCATACCCTCTGACCAGGTCAGAAGTGTGCTCGGTGCCAGGATTCAGTGAACATGTCTTCCTACCCAGTAATATCTTTATAAAAGTTGATATGAAAATGTCCATCTTTAGTCTTTTGTTTTCAGTTTTAAATTGTTCAGAATCCTGTTTCAAAAAATGGATGCTATTTATTAGTTCTACTTCAGAGACTTCAACTTCTGTAGAATGTAGAAATTAGCATAAAAATAATAAAATACTGGGGAAAACATTTAACAAAAGAGGTACAAAGTTCATTCTCTAACAACTACAAATACTGTTGATTAAATTAAAGAGGATTAAATAAATGGAAAAATATTTCATGTTCTCGGATCGGAGAACTTAAAATTGATAAGGTGGTAATACTTTCTAAGCTGATCTACAGATTCAACACAGTCCCTCTGAGAATCAGAGCTGACTTCTTTGTAGAAATTGATAAACTGATTCTAAACTTCATATGCAATTGCAGGGAATGCAGAATAGCCAAAACACTTGTGGAAAGGAACAAAGTAGGAGAACTCATACATCTCACTTTCAAAACTTACTACAAAGTGACCGAAATGAAGGCAGCTTGACACTGACATAAGGATAGAAATATAATTCAACTGAATAAAATTGGTATTGGCAGCAAGATAGCAACAAAATTTAACTCAGAGTTCAAAAATAAATCCATACATATATGGGTAACTGCCACTGAGTGAAGAAAGTAGTCTTTTCAAAAGGTGGTGCTTAGAGAAACAATGAAGTTGAACCTAATATTATACCATGTATAAAAATGAACTCAAATTGTATTAGGTACTATAAGTATTAAGTATATTAAATGTATAAATAAAAATATATAATATAAATATATAACACTAAATATAAATGTTAAACTAGAAATTTCTTAGAAAAGTTAGGGCTAAATCCTTAAAATTTTGGATTTAGCAAAGGGTTCTTAGTTGTAACCAAAAGCACTAGCAACAACAACAAAAAAATAGAGGAATAGAACCTGAAAACTTTTGTTCTTCAAAAGAAACCATCAAGAATATAACTACAGAATGGGAGAAAATCACATATCTGATGAAGGACTTTTAGGATACAAAAAGAACTTATATAACTCAATAATAAAAAGATAAATTGCCTAATTAAAAATGCTCAAAAGATCTGAATAGACATATATTCAAAGAAAATATACAAATGGTAAAGAAACACACGGGAAGATGCTCAATATCTCAGATGTCAGGGAAGTGTAAATCAATACCGCAGTGATAAACCACTTCACATGTATTGGGATGGCTAGATCAAAAAAACATATAACAAGTATTGATAAGAGTATGGGCAAATTGGAACCCTTATATATCATAGGTGGGAACATTAAATGGTGCAGCCTCTGTAAAACGCAGTGTAAAAAAAAATCTTCAAATGATTAAACATACAATGACAATATGATCCACCAATTTCACTCCTATATATAAACATAAGAGAAATGAAAACATGTTGCTATAAAACTTGTTATGCTTGTTATGAGCATTTATAGCAACTTTAGTCACAATAGCCAGTTCATCAAATAAAAGGTAGAAAAACCCAAAAGTCCATCGGTGGGTAAGTAGGTAAAAAAAATGGTATATACATAAAATGTAATATTAATTGATTATAAAAAGTAATGAAATATTGACATGTCACACCAAGGATTAACCTTAAACGCATTATACTAAGTGAAAGAAACCAGTTATGTGAAAAGCATTATGCTAAGTGAAAGAAACCAGTATGTGAAATGTCCAAAAGGGAAATGTACAGAAACAGAAAATGGATTATGAAAAAGGAAATGTAAGAATAGGAGAGTTATAGCTAAAGGTTATGGGATTTTTTTTTTTTTTTGTGATGATAAAGTCCTAAAAGTGACCATGGTGATTGCGTCTACTTGTGAGTATATGCTGAAAACCATTCAATTTGAGTTGCATGATATATGAATTATATCTCAGTCTTTTAAAGTGATTTTTAAATTAAGCAATTTAAGATTTTAATGTGATTAAACCAATTGTGACTTCAGCAAGAAATGTATGAGAATTATTGTTCACAATGTTACCATCACTTCACAATGTAAGACTTAAATTTTTGCTTCTCTTAAGGGTCTATAATGTTATTTATTTTGAATATTCCTGATCATTATTAAGGCTGAGCATCTTCTAATGTATATCAGCTCTATAGGATTTCCTCTTTCTGTAAACTTCTTGTTCATATGTTTTCTTTTTTAAATATCTATTTATGTGTACAAGAACTGGGGTACAGGCCAGAAGTTGAAGGGCTGATGAGAGGATCTACCAGAAACAGAGTGGGGAGCAAAACAGGCAGATTAATTAAAATGCACTGCTGAGGGGAGCAGTGGGCAAGGAAGTAGAGGTCTGCTGCACCATGTGGGTCTCCTCCCTGGCTTGCAACAGGGATCGAACTCTTGCTGCAGTGACCACAGTTTGCTTCATAGTGCGCTGCTTAACCTATTGCACCACCAGGGAGGCCACCTTGTTTATATCTTTTCTAACTCATACCTTCTGTTTGTGGGTTGTCTTTTTCTAATTTATTGGCATATTTAGAGCCTGCAGTATGAAGCACCAAAAGTATTCATACATCCTTGGTTTTTCTTGGTGCTAGGCCTTTTCATGAACCAAATTAAAACTTATTCTGATACTCCAAATTCAAGTTCAGGCTAGAGTTTTTATAAAAATGTGTTAAACTTACATTGCCAACTCCTTTCCCTCATATATACCTTTTTTCCCCCAGAATAACAATACCATATGTGTCACCAACAATCTGAGAAGTGAAAACTATTTAAATTTTTTCCCTATATGTTTATAAATCTAATAGAAATGAATACTTAATATAGAATTTATAGAAAAATCACAAAGGAAAAATTTGCTTATATCCAGCAATCCATATGTTTGTCAATGTGAACATTTTGAAATGTTTGCCTTTCTTAGAAATAGGTTAGATAGCTGATTTTTAATACCAGGGGTCATATCTCATTATTTGAAATGGAAAAATAATATGGTCTCAATCCATACAAAAGTCCAGACCAGTTTCTGAAATATTACTAAAATATTTTTAAACATCTGTAAAGAAATAAAACTGGATTTTAAGGTATTTAAAGTACCAACTACTGGGCCTCCCTGGTGGCACAGGGGTTTGGTTGAGTTGCAGCACTATGAAGCTTTCCGAAGTGACTGCAGCACTAGTTCAATCCCTAGCCAGGGAGGTGACTCACATGGCACAGCAGACCTCTCTTCTCCTGTCTTGCCTGCTGCTCTCCTCAACACCTGTTCTACTCCCTACTCTGTCTCTCGTGAATCCTCTAAACTCCCTGCATCTCTGGACTGTACCCAGTTCTCATATGCATAAATAAATAATTAAAAAAAATAAAGTACCAACTACTTACCATTTTTCAAAATCCTAAATGGGTATACTTGTATATTTTAGGAAATAATGCTGTATATATAATGTAAAATTTCTTTTACATTAAATTTCTTTTACATTGCAAAGAGCATGTTCTATAATGTTAATCAAGTAATTAAATATGTTAAGTATACATAAAATCCAAATAATATTTATCAAAATAAGACATTTAAAATATTTCACTGTTAATTGAATAGCTACCTGAATGTGGTTTGGAGGTATAGAAAGATGGAGACTATAATCACTACTGCCATTTGAAGTGGGGAGGGGTAGCAGTGAAGCATTCAGAACTGAATTAGTACTTATCCTACACAGACTATTTCAAAAAATTGAAAAAGAAGGGATACTACCAAACACATTTTATGAAGCCAACATCACACTAATACTAAAACCAAACAAGGACAACACAAAAAAAGAAAACTATACACCAATCTCTCTAATGAACACCAATGCAAACAATCTCAATAAAATCTTAGCCAACAGAATCCAACAATGCATCAATAATATAATCTACTATGACCAAATAAGATTTATCCCAGGAACACAAGGATGGTTCAACATCTGGAAATCAATAAATGCACATCAACAAAAAGAACAATAAACACCATATGATCATTTCAATAGATCCTGAGAAAGCTTTCAACAAAGTTCACCATCCATTTATGATGAAGATTCTCAAAATTCTTGGGATAGAAGGACCATATCTTAACATAATAAAGGTCATATATGACAAGTCCATAGTCAATATCATTCTCAATGGCGAAAAACTAAGTCTTCCCCTTAAGATCTGGAACAAGCCAAGGATGACCTCTCTCACCACTGCTCCTCAATATAGTACTGGAAGTCCTAGCCAGAGCAATAAAACAAGAAAAAGGCATACAAGGAATCCAAATAGGGAAAGAAGAAATAAAACCATCACTGTTTGCAGACAGTATGATAATATACATAGAGAACCCCAAAAACTCTACAGAAAATCGAATCAAACTAATCAACCAGTTTAGCAAAGTAGCAGGATACAAAATCAACACACAAATAGTAGTCTTCCTATATACAAACAACCAATCTGAAGAAGAGGAAATCAAGAAAACCATCCATCCCTTTTTATAACTGAAACAAAAAAATCAAATACTTGGGAATAAATCTAACAAAAGAGGTGAAGGACCTTTACAAAGAAAATTACAAAACATTGCTAAAAGAAATAGAAGAAGACATAAAGAAATGGAAAGACATCCCTTGCTCATGGATTGGAAGAAATAACATCATCAAAATGGCCATCCTACCAAAAGCAATCTAAAGATTCAGTGCTAGTCCAATAAAAATTTCAATGACATTCTTCAAAGAAATAGAACAAATATTGATGAAATTCATATGGAGACACATAAAACCTTGAATAGCCAAAGCTCTCCTGACTGAAAAAAAGGGGAGTGGAGGGATCACACTTCCAGGCTTCAAACTTTATTACAAAACCACAATCATAAAAACTGCATGGTATTGGAACAAAAACACATAGACCAATGGAATAGAATAGTAAGCTCAAAAATAAACCCACAAGCTTATGAACAACTAATCTTTGACAAAGAAGCAAAGAATATGCAATGGAATAAAGACAGCTTGTTCAATAAATGGTGCTGGGCAAACTGGACTGCTACATGCAAAGAATGAAACTAGAATACAGCCTTTCACCATGCACAAAAACCACCATACACAAAAAACCAATTCAAAATGGATTAAGGATTAGACATAAGACCTATAACAATAAAATATATAGAAGAAAAAGTAGTCAAAACTCTACATGACATACACCTTAGGAACATCTTTAAAGACACATCCAAAGCAAAGGACAGTGAAGGAAAAGATAAACAGCTGGGACTACATCAAACTTAAAAGCTTCTGTACAGCAAAAAACAGATGAACCAGAACAAAGCGACACCCCCACAGACTGGGAGAAAGTTTTTGCACATAACACTACTGATAAGTGACTTATCACAAAGATCCACAAAGAGCTAACCAGACTAAACAAAAACAAAATATACAATCCAGTCAAAAAATGGGCAGAACAGCTAAAAACACATTTCTCCAAAAAGGAAATGCAAATGGCCAACAGGCATATGAAAAAATGCTCAACTTCTCTTGTCACCAGAGAAATGCAAATCAAAACCACTATGAGATACCACCTCACCCCAGTGAGAATGGCACATATCAAAAAAAGTAGCAACAACAAATGTTGGCAGGGATGTGGAGAAAAAGGAACTCTCTTACACTGCTGGTGGGAATGCAAGCTGGTCCAACCATTATGGAAAGCAGAGTGGTGGTTCCTAAAAATGGAACTCCCATATGATCCAGCACTACCACTCCTAGGAATATGCCCCGAAGACACAAAAACACTGATTCAAAAGAATACCTGCACCTCTATGTTTATAGCAGCACTATTTGCAATAGGTAAGGACTGGAAACAACAGGCCCCAAAACGGATGATTGGATCAAGAAGCTGTGGTACATATACATGATGGAATACTATTCAGCAATCAAAAAAGATAAACTAGACTCATTCATAGGAACATGGATGGATCTGGAGGGGATTATGCTCAGCGAAGTAAGTCAGAAGCAAAATGAAAATACCAGTGGTCTCCCCACTAGAAGGAATATGAGGGAACCAAATAAGTGACCAAGGAAAAGAATAACAACAACAACAACAATAATAGAAACCAAAAACAAAAAGACAAAGTCAAATTGGGGACACATGGTGGGGAGGTGGGAGGGCATGGGTTGAGGGCAGAAAGAGCACAAGGGACTGAGGTGATGGTGCACTGGTGAAATGGTGGTGGGAAATTCATGGGGACCATAATTGATGTCAAATATATATATAAATGAAGAAAAAGAGGAAAAAAGTCAACAGGAGAAATGTAAGAATAAAATGTTCTTAATCTAGCTGAAAAAAATATACATTAGGTTTAGGGAAGTCTCAATTTTTAGTCTGATCAAAGTCCTACCTATATCTTAATGGCTCACTTGAAGCATATACAGATAGTGAGACAGTATAAGCTTTAGTAAAATGAACATTTCAGAAAGTTCTGGTTTGTTGAACAAAAACAACATAAAGATACAAGATTATTAGATATCAGCCTTCTTTTAGAGAAAATGCCTATAATAAAGTGATCCAAAATTAGGGATACATATTCAGACTGTGTATATAATACTTTAATTTCTAGGTAACTGTTGATTTAGGATCCTTCTAAATTTGGAAGACTTGGTAGAGAAATGACATTGATGCAGCTTGGAACGAACAGGTGCAGAAAAAGTTTTAATAGGGTGGACTTCTATCCTATGAAAACATATCCTCAGGAAAAAAAGATGTGGGTCCATTAACCTAATCATCATTTCCACACTGTGAGAAGAAAATAGGATGTTATTTTTCTTTTTTTCACCACAATGATTAGTTTAAGCTCTCACACTCCGGTTTCTGAAATCCAATGTCTGTTTCCATGGGAACAACAGTGGCAGCTGGTCCCTGAGTTGTCAGGCACCTCTAATAATCTTGGGGGGGCTACTTCCTGTCTGAGTTATGGCCAAGTCTTCCTCCAATAGCTCTAGTCCTTTAGTCACAAGTGGCACCTGAGCCTGTAGAGATAATTTGAGATATGAATAGTTGCAATGCTTAAATTATATCAAAATGAATAAATATTTTATGGGAAAAGCACTGAGTAGAAAGTGATTTGAAAAATAAAATGATTTAAGAAGGCCATATAATTTAAAACAGAGCTCCTTCCTTCAAGAAACTTAATTTTTTTTGGACAGTCTAGGTTTCTATATTGTGTACTCAAAATGAAGGATTCTAAAATATATGGGGAATGTTTCCACCAGATTCACTATCTTTATTCCTAACTCGAGCTTGTCTGAATTCTCAACTCCTATATATACCATAAATGGGGATCATAACCAGAAGGAAAATTAAAAATCCTGTTTTTAAGTCTCAAGTCTGGGAAAATCCTTCAGTGGCTAGACCTTTGATTTATCAAATCTGGTCCTTACCCTGGACACTCTTGTTGATAAGAAGAAAGGCAGTTTATTTCTAAGGTTTCCACAAACACATCTTTACCCTAAGTAGTTCTTAGAATGCCTCACCAAAACCCCCACTGAGACTGTTTGCTGCATGGATTCTATATATTTCACAGTACTGTCACTTAGCATCCTCTCACACCCATTTATTCATAAACTAAACAAATATTGAGGATGACTACATTTCCAATTTTGTGCTAAGAGTGTAGAACAAAGTCTGCCTTAATGAAGCTTTAAGTTTAGTGGGGAGAAAGCGCTTACAGAAATAAATAACTCATTATACAATAATATATATATTATTGTATATATAGAATATAATAAGTATAATGAGATTCCTTTGAAAATTACTAAGTGAGTCCTAGTTTATATTGATGGAAGAATTCATAGAATTTATTTTCTAACTCAAGATATAAATATTGAGTCTGAAATGTATGGGGTGGAACAGGTAGAGGGAGGACGTCTCCTGGGTTAGGTCCTTTTTCTTCTCTCATCTCTTTCTATGTTTTGAGTATCTTTGTGTTAGGACTTGTTGCTCTTCATTGATTTTTGTCTTTGTTAAAGGATTTCTCTTTGAGGAATGTCAGGTGAAGGGGAGGGCTTAGGAACAGCAACTTAGATACCCATTGAGAAAATGGAGATGCAAGGACATCTGCATATCAAAGGAACGGTACAGACAGCCAGATATATGCAATTCAGTGTGTTGAGGTGGCTAAGGAAGTCTTTATAGAGAGAGCAGGGCTGGGCCTAGGGTAAGGAATTTCTCTGCACTCAGCTTCATTCTCAGCCAGCTGCTGCCAAGTCCAGATGCTTCCTAGTTGTACTCTCCTCTTGTACCCCACGTTGGGCACCAAATCTGTTACAGGGCAGGGAGAGGAGCACCCTAGAACCTCCAAGCCTGCCCTCTTTGAATGGGTTCTGCCATCCGCCGCATTAAGACAAACACATAAAACCTTTAATGGAAAGGAACTTTAATACAACTAGGGTACAGTAAAGAAAGAACAAAGAATATAGTTACTGAGTTAAGCATCCAAAGTTACCCATCTCCTTGAGGGTAAAAGTCCAGCCAAATAGGATTGGCCCAAAGCAAGGCCCAAAAACCTGGCACACATCTAAAGGATCTTTTAGTAGAGACCCATAGAAAAGGGTCAGAAAGAGTCAGACAAATCTGGGAGGAAAAGAGCAAAATCAAAATCAAGATGATAGCTGCCATTGTTAACCTCCCCAAGGGTCTCTCACCCACATCTGTTCCAACTAGTCCAAGACCAAAAAGCAAACGCAGTTTTTTCACATGTCCCTCTGTTTCATGTGCCTCCTCTAGGTCTCCTTGCTGTTCTCCATCTTCCTTTCTTTTCTTCCTTCTCTCTTCTCTGCAAAAAATCTTTTTTTCCTCCTCAGCTCCACCCACTTAGGGCGAAACCAGGATTTTTGGAACTTCCCCTTTTCCTGGGACCACCCTGTTACACTCTCACCCATGTGGTAGGGCAAGTGTGATATTGTGGGCGACCTGGCTGCAGGTCACTGAGAACTCATCTTATGATCCTTGGCAGGTGCATGGTAATGTAACATACTCACAGCACTAAGTCATTGCATGTGCTACAGGAGAGGATGAGCTCAGCCTGAGAAATAGCCAGTACCTCTCTACTTGTCCAGACTGAATAACAATTTATTCTGGGTGAGTAAAAATTAATTTTGAACTCATTCACTTTATTGCTTGTGAAATCATGGCAGTGACTGTGGACTTTATGTTTAAACATTTATATTAATAAATATATTTTTTGTCTTCACAAGGCTGCATTAAAGGAAAGGGTGCATTTCAAATATTAACATGTAGTTAATGAATTTATAATTGTACATACCTGAAATAAGTAGTAATCTCATGTAAATGAGGACCAGAGGCTAGAAGAGGGTTCTTATGCAAGCATACTCTACGGGCAATACAGGACTCAACTGGAAGAGACCTTTACCTTTGAGACAAGAAGTGATGCCTAAAATTAGCTACCCAAATGAGAAGTCACTATACTTCTGAACTTTCAGTACCTGCAATGGATTGACTGTTTAGAACAACCCTTCCCAACTTTATAAAAGAAAACTTTTTACTCTTGTTCTGGGAAAAGTGTGCTTATGGTTTGCCATTAGAACTCTTGTTCCAAATTGCTTTTCAATGCTGTTTCCAAATACACTCATTTTGCTGGTAAAATAAAATGGATGATTGTTTAAGGTTGACAAAAGCATATGACTAATGCAGGTATTCCCTGCTTTTCACAAGTTTGTATCATGCCACTTAAATTATGAGACTTACATCAGTACCTGTTTTTGCTTAAGAAGTGAAATATGAAGAGGGTTTTCACTTTTATGACAAAAGGTAAGAAGCATAACTTGTTTCTTAAGTAGTCCCAGAAGCAGCATGCCTCCTGAACAGTGACATGGAACTTCCAAGCTCCTTTATGGAAACTATTGTACTTTGTGTAGGTTGTGTACACATCATATATCATATCACCCCTGTGTTTGATATGTTAGTGTTACTTTAGGTTTATGTGTTATTATTGGTAGGTTATGTTTTTGGGCCTGGGTCTGCTCAAAATTTTTTCCATATAAATTAATGGTAATTGCTCCTTCTCTATACCATTTTGGTTTTGGAAAAGTTTTATAGGAATGCTCTATGTTCAGACAGACGGTGGCAGTCAGGGGATCCTATATTCAATATTACAGCTTGGAACACTCCCATTTCCTCTGGGCTGAAGGTTGAAGTTGTGAACAAATTTTCATTTCCACCTCTGCACATTCATTTACTCAATATCATATGCCTATTTGATACCAGGAATACCTCAAGATTTAGAAATTAATAAATGGAAACCTCGTTTACATGAGAATGGGAGGCTAGAGTTTTTCATGCATACACTCATTTATATTTAAATAAAATACTCATATATAAATACTTAGTACTTAAGTACTTAATACTAAATACTTAGCACTAAGAAACTGATAGACAACACACTATTGAATGTGTTAAGTGTTATGATAGGGCACACACAGGATATTATGGAGTGTAGAAAGGAGGGACTCCCTGAGGACATGCTCTTGATGCTGAATTTGAAGGAAAATGTAGGTGTTGGTGTTAATCTCTGTACTTGTGGACGTTGGGCAAGAGAGTTAGTAGATGATATTTGGGGTAGAGGGAGAATTACATGCTAAAAGTCAAAAGTGAAGGAAAATTATCTTCTTTAACCATTTGTTAGTCAGGGTTTAATGAAGAGACTAGTCATATTGAGTATTTTAAATAGAGGGTTCTTATCATAAAGAACTGATATCATAGTGTTGGAGTGCTGAAAGAGCAAGATGTGAGATACTGATTGAGGTAGCCCAGAATTAGAAATTGTAGTCTGTTAAAGTGGTTTAAGAACTATATGAATTATTTGTGCATTTTAGATACTAATCCCTTGTCAGATATAGAGCTTGCAGGTAGTTTTCCCTGTCTTATAGGGGAAAAACAACATTGTAACATTGTTGCATTTAAATTTTATTGGTTGTTTCAGTAAAGTATTTTTTAAGTGTTTATTGTGGTTAATTTCTGAATTATCTGCTTTTTAATGTTTTTTGATTGTCAGTTACAACTTTCTAACACTTCTATCAACTTTTTATGGTATGATAGGCATGTAAATAGAAGATTTATGGATGTTGTAGATGATGTTATTTTCCGTTAAGTAGTTTCTTAATTTATTCTGTTAGGAAGATGGTTTGAAGGGCCTATTGCTTTAATCTAGTCATGTACTTATCTGTGTTGGGATTGGGTTAGAGTGTTTGACTCCTGGGATAAGTTCTTTGTGGGTCTCTCTCTCCTTAGCATTGACCTATCTGGGGGGGATTCAGGTCTGACCATGGGTGGTTCTGGACATAGCTTCCACTGGGCTGAAGATTGAAGTTGAGAACAAGTCTTCTTTTTCTCCTTGTACACACTGATTTATTCAACATCATGTGCCTACTCTTTTACCAGGATATAACTCTTCCAAATAGTTATATAACTGTCTGGTAAATAACTACAAGGAAAGATAGACTCTACAATACTCATTTGTTGCAATTTTTTACCCTAAAAACATGAAATTGCAACAAAATTTACTTTGCCTTTCCAACTTAACCTTCTCCAGCCTCTTGTGCTGCTTAAGAATCCAAAGTTTTTAAATATATGACAGAGACTGACCTTGTATCTAGGGCTTCTCTAGATCTTAGCATAGGTCAGAAGCACAACTTTGTTCTCTTTTTCCTAGTAGAGTCCCTCTGCCAGTGCCAGACTCAGTCTTCTTGACTTTTTCAGAATTGTTAAATGACCCCAGGGGGGAAAAATGGCTGGTAATAGTTAGGAGAGGTTCTTTTGCCTCTGAAGCTTTAGTTCCTCTATTCCTCATTGGTACAACAGCTTTCTAATATCTCTATACATATGACTTTTATAATTTTTGTATTTTATTCCCTCGTTATAACAGGAACATAGATCTGCCACAATCTACTGCATCTCTCCTAGAAGTTGATGTTTTTTGTTAAAGATAAAATATAGAAGTGAATTCCATAGTCTGAAACCATTAAGTGTATTTTAGATACCAAGTAAAATTTTAGAACTTATGAGTTATAAAGCAGATGGAGACTTATTAGAAAAGGGTATAATAAAAAATAAATTTAATGTGGGATTATTGAAAATATATGATCATTTAATAGGTCTATTTCTTTAAAAAAAATAAGATTATAGAAAACATAAGCATCATCTATCTGAAATTCAGGAAGATATTTGACAGTTTTCATAAGATCCTTATTAAGATGAAAAAAATGTGATATTGAAACTAATATGTAATATATTTAGATGGATTTACAGCACAAACCCTCTTACTTTATAAATCTGCATAGGTTTTTAAAAAGATCACTATGAGTTTGAAGAAATGTGAGTATAGCGCAAAACTTATTATCTAGGCCACTGGGTAGATTTTAATCAAAGAATTTGATGATGACGAAGACAGCACACAGATCATATGAAGTTGGAGTGAATGCCTGTAATTGAAAGAATCAGTCCCAAACTGTTTTCAGCAGCCACAACAAATAAAACTTAATGATACAAATATTGCATCCCTATATTTGGATAAAATAAAGTGTTAAAATGCAGACAGAGAGACAAAGTTTAACAGTCATACAGTTCAAAAAACACTTGGGAATTATTCTTGGCATGGGCTCAGAATGAGTCAACAGTGTGGCATGGTTGTCAAAAAGGCCAGTGTGATTTAGGGCAACATTTAGTGGAGTGTAAGGTTCAGAGAGCGGTAACTGACTAATCCTTTATACTCAATATTTCTTAGACATATGCTGTTGCAGTATGTTCTCAGAATCATACTTTCAGAAAAGGGACTGCATCTGAAACTCACCTATGGGCGAGTAAACAGGGTATAAATGTGGGGAACATAGAAACAGAAACAGGTGAAGGATGTAAGAGTGTCTAACTTGGGATAAAGAGAGTTAGATATGAGAGGTGTTGCAAATAAATACAGGATTATTTTGTCTCTGGGGTTTCAGTAGAGGGAAAGTTTACATTTATAACATTAAGAAGAACTTTTTTGAAACTGTTATCTAGGTATCTGAATTTTGAATGAGGTCACAGAGTGTAGTTGTGAAGATCTAGAACTTCTGAGTCACAAAGAATTTAATGCCAGACTCTTCAGACACTTAAAAACTCTGTAATTTTACCAAATCTTTCAGATTTTCAGTTTCATTATTTCTACAATGAGGATGATAATAGCATGATGTTTAGGGTCATTTTGAAGATTAAGGGAAATAACGCAGATAAAGTGCTTGTCATGGTGGCCGCTCATTTTCTATATGTCAATAAATGTGAACTACTTTTAAATTACTAAGATGTGATTAAAAAAAGGATAAATGAAAGGATCGGTCCCTTGTATTGTCGTAGTTTTATTTCAGTAAGTAGGAACCAAGCTTTTCTCAGAATTAGACTTAATGCCTGAAATACAGATGCCAGGGAGTTGACTTCATCTGAAATTACTGTGATGAGTCTATAGACCATGAAAGGTAATTGTAAAAGACTTTGCAGGTATCATATTTACTTAGGCTCTCTGCTATGAGTCAATGAAACATCAGCTTATTCTTCTAGGTGACCAGTTTTCACAAAATGACACACATGTATGCAAAAATGCACCTGGATTTTGGAAATATATCCAATTTTCAATATTCTACTTCTTGTTTCTTTAAAATATATTATTAAACATTTATGTAAGTTGGGAGATACACTTTTGGTGCTGAGGCAATAATTTTCTGTTAATAACCATGGTTCAAAACTACTGTTACCATTTTACACTCATCAGCAATGATTAATATGCTATATGGAAAGGACAAAGAACAATGGTAACTTGCAATTGTCAGTGAGAAGATGAATTGATAGAGCCACTCCACCTATCAATCAGTAATACCTATTGAAATTGTAGATAAACACACTCTTTGACCCAGCAAGTCCACTTCTAAATATGTGTGCCAGAAAAACTCTTGCATGTGTGTCAAAAGAGACATGTGTAGAATGTTCATTGTAACAGTCAAAATAAATATTCACCCAGTAAAGAAAGAATAAGTTATGTCTCAGTCATCTGAATGAATGCTATACCACACTTAAGATGCATAAACTGAAGGTATATTTGTGCATATTGTTGCACTTAAAAAATAATATTAAATAAAAATACTGTTGTAGAATGATGTGTAAAATACAATTCCTCTCATATAAAGATCTAATTATAGAAAAATATTGAGTACTATCTATGGTTGTAAATTTGGAGAAAATATACAGAATTATTCATCACTGAGATTTCGTCTTGGGAGGAAAGTTAGGAGGAGAATGGGCAGATGTAAATGGGGGCTTAGTTCTACCTATAATATTTTATTTTCTGAAAAATGGTAATTCTGAAACTAGCTTAGAATAATGTTAATATTTGGTAAAGTTGGATAATAGATACATAGGAATTCATTATATTACTCCACTTTTATCAGCATTTAAAAATATTTCACACACTTTCTTTTTAAAGAAGAACTGTTATCCATGCCTTTGTTTGCTTTTTCTTGAAATGGATTTGATGAGACTTAGGAAAGTAATGGGTGGGTATGAAGAAAGGGGAATATTTGCTTCTAGTTTAGCCCTCAGAGTTTAGAGGCAAAAGATATTTCCGTCTCCCAGTTGGTTCAGCCTATTTATCAGGTTTGAAGATCATAGAAAATATTGACTTAAAAGTTCTAGCTATGGGTAAAATTATTCAAAGTCCTTTATGAATTTTTTATTAAAAATTATATATATATTTTACACCATTGTTCATTTTTGTACAATGTGTGCTTTTTCCTCTTAGATGTAGTCTCCTTAAAATTCCCACCACCAATTCACCTGTGCACCATCACCATAGTCCTTTGTGCAATTCCCTCCCTCTCTCCTGCAGAATGTCTCTGATTTACAGTTTCCTGTTAATTTTGTATAATTTATTATCATTCTTTTATTTTCCTGATTCTTTTTTTGGTTTTCCTATATTCCTCTTATAAGTGAAACCATCCAATATTTTTCTTTTTCCTTCTGATTTATTTCACTGAGCATAATCCCTTCCAGCTCCATCCATGTTGCTGCAAATGGCATGTTTATCTTTTTTGATTGCTGAGTAGTATTCCATTGTGTATATACCACATCTTCTTGATCCAGTCATCTACTTTTGGGCATTTGGGTTGTTTTCATATCTTACCTATCATAAATAGTGGTGAAATAAACAAAGGGGTGCAGGTTTCCTTTAGTGTGGTTTTTATTAGTACCATGAGATCATGTCTGCAAAGATTCAGAAACCATGTTATTGTTCACATGGAGAGAGCCAAGTCTCTGTTGGAGAGGAAAAAAAAGAGATAAGGACAGATAGAAGAAGGCAAAAGTTCTTAGTGGAAAACTTCTGAGAGAGCCCTGACTAGGTCAGTATGGAGACCCTGCACTTGGGGGAAGGAAAAGGCTGGCATTAGAGAGTGAATTGCAAATGGAAGGCATGAGACTCAATTTGGCAACTTCATACATTTGCTTGGGGTAGTTGGCAATTTCTAGTCTAGAAAATCCAGCTGCCCAAACAATAATGCTTACAAGTATGGCTTAGTGATTTTTTTTTTAAGATTTATTTATTCATGCATACAAGCACTGGAGTACAGGCCAGAGATGCGGGGGTGAGAGGATTCACCAGAGACAGAGTGGGGAATAGAACAGGCAGATCGACTGAAGCACACTGCTGAGGGGAGCAGCGGGCGTGACAGGAGAGATCTGCTGCACCATGTGGGTCCCCCCTAGCCAGCAGCAGGGATCGAACTTGTAATGCAGTGGCTTCGGTTGCTTCATAGTGCGTTGCTGGACGCACTGTGCCACCAGGGAGGCCCTGGCTTAGTGATTTTTAAAAAATTATATTGGTTTTTATTTTAAGATGACATTAGTTTACAATACTATATATGATTTAGGGGAATAGGTTCACACCTCTTCAGATGTGTTATGATACCAAACCCACCAGCAATAATCCTCCACATGGTCCACTGGACCCCCTTCCCTTGTATTCCTCACATCCCCTTTCCCTTTCTGTATCTGGCTTGTTTAATGATTAATGAAGCCCATGTTGCTTTGTTCAGTGGAGGCTTCGATTTACTGGAATGTCTAGACAGCAACTTGGTCCTTGCTCTCCAGGTTCCTGAAGAACATAGAGGGGATCCTATTCTTAAGCCCCTCCCACCCCACATGCAGCTAATGGAGTGAGTGGATTCTCAGTGTACCAGAGACCAAGGTCTTAAGTAGAATCTTCCTTCTGGCTTTTAGTGAGCAGCCTTCATTTCTTAGTGCTTAGAATAAAAATGTTTCATATTTAGTAAGAAATTTCCCTCATTTAGAAGCATCAAATAATCTGTATTTGAGCAATGGAACAGTGGCCTTGAGGACACTTGATAAGTGTATCTTGTCATATACTTGAGAGAACTTTGTAAGCATCTTCTTTAAAAGTTTTTTATTATTCATATCTTCTTACACAGTTTTTATTTATATAAATTTGAAAGCTACTTTAGCTACTTGTAGATTTATAACTATTGTGTCTTCTTGCTGGAATCTTCTTTTCATAAAGGAATTACTTCATATTTTTGCATTAAGTTTTCCCTTGTCTTATAATTTTGTTAGTTTGTCTAATATATATATTTATTATTATTTTAGGTTCTCCTATGTTCTTTCAGTATGTTGATAATAAACAGTTTGTAGCTTTTTTTTTAATCAAGCCATGATTTGCTATCTTTCATGGATGCATTTTTTCCTTACTCATTAATTTTTAAGTTATTTTCATAGTTACATAATTCGAGAACATATTCACACCTCCAGATGTGCACATTTCACTCCCCCCAACTCCCCACTTCACTCTCTTCATCAACACTGCCATCTTGGTTTTCTATCATTGAGATGGATGAATTCCCTTTATTTTCTGCTTTCTGATACATAGAAGGATTTGTGCTTGAAAGCAAGGCGCCATGGTATACTCATTTCACTATCCTGGTTTGGGATGTTCATTTCTTAAGATAATTTTCCTTTCATAAAAATGCAAAATTCTGTATTCTGTTCAACATACAGCATGTACTGTTTTGGTTTTCATTTATTTTTCTTTATTTATATATATTTGACATCAATTGTGGTCACCATGGATTTCCCACCACCATTTCATCAGTGCACCATCACCTTTGTCCCTTGTGCTCTTTCTGCCCTCAACCCATTACCTTCTCCCTCCCCACAAAGTGTCCCCGATTTGTCTTTGTCTTTTTAACTACAACATTAAAAATGTTATCTAAAAATGGAAATTCTGACTTAATAAAAATAGAAAGAGAAGTTTAGGGATTAATGGTGTTTTGGGAAATTGTAAAGTTTAGATGTTTTTAAAATATATTCTTTATATTTATATACTTTCAATATACTTTTTTATACATATATGTATATGTCTTTTAGTGTATTAGGAGCAATGGAGGAATTGACAGAAGGAGAAGATAGAGAGAACTACAGAGGTGTAGAAGAGTTAAGTTGTTTAATAGATGATTATAGTGTTGGAGAAGACTCATTTGTCCCTTGACATGGACAGAGACTTATGTGTAAGGAATCTCTATCATGGTGCAGTGGGAGAGCTATGTTTGAGATCTGAAAGGAGTGTCAGGGAGTGAAAGAGCCCAGCTCTTTGCAAACACTTGCACATCTTTCCTCACAGCTTCTCTGGGCGCCTCTAGGTTTGGAGTCAGGACATTCCTGCCCATGTCCACCACTGCAAGTATCAGACCACTTCAACATATGAACCTGAAGCCCAGATGCAGCACAAGGAGGCTTTGGTGTTAACTGTATTAGTGTCAACTTAGTCTTGAATGATTTTCTCAGAAACTTTTGAGAACATTTAAAGGTGGAGCAATACCTTCTGAAATTAAGCCATATGGAGGAATTATATAGTAAAGTTCAGACTTACTGTGGCATAGGTAGTCAAGGTAAATAATGCATGTGACTTCGAGGATTCTAGGCGAGTCCCAGTGAGACACCACCCTCTAGTCCTCCTCCAAGAGGCATATAGAAAGTGATAGCATGTAGACAGTGTAGATAGTAGAGCCCAAAAGCCAGATTTTGTGTTCAAGAATCTAAATTCAGTTTCAACTTCTACTACTCTGTATTTAAAATTTTTTTTATCTATAAAATGGATGTGGTGAGTTTGAAAGGCTACTGTTGAGGATTGAATATATTAACTTTTGTAGTTTATGATCTATGGACAAGTAAAACTTGCTGTTTAGTATTCTACCCCGTCACACCAAAGAAAAAGAATCTCCTTCAGGTTATTATTTTTTTTTTCACTTAAAAAAAATATAAATGCCCATTGTTTAGCCTGTACTGCCTTCCTCTGGCTGGTCTTGGATTAACAACTAAAAACAAAATTAACCTGTATGAGGAGTACAGATGTTGCATGCCAGATTTTGTTGCCTGCCCATTGTCTTTTACCATGATGCTGTTAATATACACAGCTACTAATGGACTGGCTTAGATCCATGACAGTCTTGTTTCACGACTCTTACAATTGGGATTCTGTGCACATATCATTAAAATGTGTGAATCCAAAGTTAAGCAAACTGAGGTGTTTGCGACTTGTTTACTTTTAAATGAGGGGGGAGCTGTATAAAATCTTACACTCTAGAAATATAAACTTGTAAATTCTATTCTGAAGCAGTACTGAAAGTGCTGGAGATAGAAGTGTGTGTCTAAATGCTGGACACTTGGGAGACTTAGCTAAGCCAAGAGTTAAAAGCAGACTGTGGTCAAATGTGCAAAGCAAGCAGGTAGCTTCAGTTCTAGTAGGAATATTCTGATACCTAGAAGGAAGATGAAAATGGAGTGTTGGTAATTGTCACTTGCCTTCATAGTTAAGATATCAGAATCCAGTGAGATATTCCATAGCCTGTGAAAGCACAGTCTCTAGTTATAAAAATCAATTTATTTCACTCTAATTGGAGAGATTGGAAAGACTGTTGAAATTATTTTAAATGCTTTTTGCTATTAAACTGTGGTTAGAAAATCTGCTCAGCCAAAATGATGCTAAAAGAGCATTAAGTTTATGAGTCATGAAAGCCAGAATGATTCCAATTAATTTCCTGCACTTTAGCACAATAGGCATCTTTAATATGCAATGGGACACTGCTTTAAAATTGATACAAGACAGGAGATCAGAATCTTGGCTTCTCCCCCATGATTATTGACCAAATAAAGGTTAGGTGAGCTATTGTGTTGATTTGAGTTTACTCTTCTGTAGAATGGGGTTGACACAGGTGCATTTGGGTCTTGCAAAGCACAGGTAGGTTATTGTACCTGTTTAGAGTGAAGCCCTTTATATAGTATGCAGCAGGAGTGAAAGGCACTACAGGTCTGATATCCTCTTAGGCCCTTAGATTCAACATTTTTGATTTCTTCAACATTCTTTCCTCCTTCCATCTTCACCAGAAATCTTTCTTTTTTCTCTTTTCATTTTTACCTTTAAAATTGCTTACAAAGTTGAGTTTAACCCAATTCCATCTAGTACTATTATTCTGAACAGGAAATGTTATTTTATACCTAATATGGAAGACTCATGCAATGGAAAGATTAATAAGTACAAATAAAACACCAGTTCAAGTTCATGAGGGTTTCTGAGTTCTGAAAAGTATTGACAATCTGTATTCTCAAGTTTCTTCATCTTTTTTTCTGTTCTGTGTATTATTCCACAATATTATTCAGAAAGGCTTAATTACATGCATCACTCTGATGTGAAGGAGAATATATGGCTAGTAGGTCAATGAGTCTTACATAGTATTACTTTAAGCAGAAATTTAAAAGAGAAAATGCAAAGAGCTTTCATAGGTCTCTGTGTTAAGAGTGTAAAAAAGGGACCAGGTACAAATTTTTGAAAACTTGTAAAATGCAAAGTAATGACAATTACAATCTCACAACCAAGAGAAACTGGTCTTGGTTTTATGTTAGGTTTCCTTCTAGTATTTTTTTTTAAATGCATTTCTTTCTTAACTTTCTTATTTGGTATTATGTTGAACATTTTCCCACTTAGTAACATTTTATAGAAAATTTTATTTTTAAAGATATAAATAATTCTAAAATGGATTTACTTAATCATTTCCTAATTCTAATGTTCAGATTGTTTATGTAATAAAATGACATTTTTGTACACATATTTTATACACATTTTGTGACACTATTGAGATTCCTATATGTAGATTCATTAAATCAAAATCTGCCTGTTTTGAGACTTCTGAAACATGTTACCAAATTGCTCTCGACAAAAGCAGGAATAATTTACTTTCCCAGCATTTATATTTTAAGATATCTGCATAATGCCATATAGTTTCATTGGTGTATTAACTTACAACTGATTATTTGTGAGGGTGAATGTTCTTTTTTTCATATATTCATTGGCTGTTTTCATTTCTTCTTTTGTGAATTGTCTATTCATATCCTTAATCCATTTCTACTGGGTGTTCAACTTGTGCTTACTGATTTTGTAAGAGTATTTTTATCAGAGATAATATAATTGACTCTAATACATAATTTTTAGGTCTTTTTAAAGTAACTGATTATTTTAGATTATAAGTGAAAGTAGGAATTCAAGTTGGCTAAACTTGCATGTGATACATATCTCTATCATTTGTAGAAGGATCTGTGAGTAGTAGGTCCCAGAGTCTGTAATGAAATGGGAAGGGGGGAATCCAAAGGTTCTAAGGCTCTATATAGTCATCACATAAAGATCTAACTATATTTTACAGTTATGGATAGGTTACTCAGGAAATTCTGACTCTTTATACTACCCCATAGCTCTCTAGTCTATACCCTCCTCTACTTATCTTGACCCCCTTTCTGGGGGAGGGAGACTCAGGCAGAGTTTCAAAGTTTTTAATTGCTCTGTATCTTGAAGCTTCCAATTTTACAAAGACTTTCTAGAAGTTTTTAGTATTATTAGAAGAATGTAAGTCCAAAAGACACATAGATATCCCCACAGTGTCCTATAATCTGTTTCCCATGTCATTCTCTACATCTGTGAATTCACTTTGGGGTTACTAGCCTCACCTCTCAGACATCCATGGGGAATCTTTTATGATTCATGATAGGTATTAGTGTGTATAACCCAATTTTAGTCTTCTCCCACTCTTACTACCTTCATAAGAAATTCCTAGAACTATCTTGATGATATTCATACCTAGTTTCATTCAATAATGTGAATTTTATAAGTTTTTAAATTTAATTGTTTATTACACAGATTTGTGGGTAAACACAGAATAGGCATTTATAATAAATAAATTCATGGATTTTAAATATGTTGAAACTTTTCAGAAAAAAATAGCAAGAGATGATTCTTAAATAAATGAAATTATCTCTCTGTTCCCTGTTTCCTTATTTTGAAGTGAGGGTCATATATTCAATTTCTATAGTAGCTTCTAAATATAAGATTTCATCATGATAATAATAAGCAAGGAGATGATGATAAACATGATGATGATAAGACAAATTAGATAAACATGGGACTAATGATGAGCGCACTCATTGAGGGCTTAATTTAGGATAACGATAATTGCAAACATTTGTTCAGCCTTGCTGTATTTCAGGCACTTTGCTAATTGCTTTACACACATGATCCCAGTAAGCATTTATAACATGCCTATGAGAAATATACTTAGCCTCATATAGATGAGGAAACCAAGAAACAGATGAGTTAAGTGCCATAGGTCACAGATAGTACTTAACAGTGTTGGGATTTGAATTCAGAGCAGGATTCCGTGTATCACCCACTATCTGTTTTTGCTTCTCAATTTGTCTTATTGAAAATATGATACATGACTTAAGTATAATTACTAAATTCCTTTTACATGTGAATATAAATTTCTTAGAAGACAGAATGGAGTAACAAGATCGATCTATAAAAATAGTTTAAGGGTTTGAACGTATACATAGTTAAATTTGTAATGTGTCCACGGAAGAGAGGTCAAAATTGACAGTAGTCAAGATAGGAAAATGCTGGAGTTAAGATTCAAACTATCTTTGTAGCAAAAGTTTCACCTTAATTTGCTTGGTGGACCTGTTTCTTACCTATAAAATTTTTATGTGTCTGGAGCCCAAGGGATACAATGAAGAATTAGACTCAAGTTTTGAAATGGGCAGAGCTGTCTCTAAGACCAGAGAGCCACCAAAAACCCCAAAAGGTCAAAAGGCCACAAACCAAAACTAAGGGCTATAGCAATCCAACACCCACACCCTAGGGGTTTAATGGACTGTAGCCTAACAAAGGATAGTGCTTAAGAGGACAGGTCACTGTGGTTCTCACCTGCGCATACAATTGCAAGAGACCTCAGGCTCCAGGAACAACAACCATGGGGTTTATTTTACAAACTGTAAACAAAGCACTGACTATATCCACAAATGGCTGGCTATCTCATCCAGATAGCATCAGTGATGGTTACTACTGGTCACCTGCAGTGATGGGTAGCAATGGGCAGTAGTGATGACTCTACAGAGGTAGTGTCAAAGACATCCGGTGCTAAGAGCTCTTTGTGAGTTGTTGTGTTAGATGAACAACAAACAGCTCTTTGAGACAGCAGTCCTAGGCCTTTGGTGCTCCTTTCAGGCAATGTCAGAGACAGGACTGGAGGCCCAGTCTCTGCAAAGGTCTTTGGCTTCTCTTCCCTTCTTGGAGGTCAGCTGCTGGGTGTTTCTTTTCTTCTTTCTTCGGAGGCCAGGAATGGAGTCTTCCCCTTCTTACTTCTTCCTTCAGAGACTGGAACTATCTTCTCCTCTTCAGGGACTCTTGTCCTCTTTTCCTCTTCCTCTCATCTCCCTCCGAACCTGGCTTATATCCTCTTTCAGGGTGCCCTATCCACAATCCTGATTGGACTATTTTTCAATCCTGTGGCTGGTTGGGCCATTTTGCACCAATCAGCTCATAGTTTGCATGTGATTTATCTATTCCACAATCCAGAATGTAGAAGGTCTCTGAGGAGAAACTGCCATAGCTGACTTGTGGTGGAGCAGCAGGGTGAGAACACCACTGCTCCTGCCACCTCCCACTGCTGAGGGGGCTGGGTTCTGATAACAGGTTGATGATTGGGAGGGAGCTGAACTAGAAGGAAAGAAAAAAACTCTATCAGGTGCCCTGCAAGAACCTATCTGCTTGGAGAGAAACTACTTTGTGTCCTAGGAATGAGTAGAGTTGTCTAAAAGTTTGTGTCTAGTGTTATTTGTGTGTGTGTGTGTGTGTGTGAGGCAGTAATGGTGAGAACCAACTAAGGAAACTTTATATTCCTAGAGAGTGTTTTATTTTATTCTTATGTGTTAAGAAATACAGAGGAAATGTACATATTTTGCTCTTTTGGTAATAATGATGTAATGTCCTCTTAATGATTTTGGTTTTTTTTTTTAACAGAAAACTTAAGACTATTTGAACCCATAATACGAGTAGAAATAATTATACTATCAGTATAAATATGAACAATCATGTCATTAGAAACTGTAATTACCTAATTATGACTTGTAGCATTGCAGTGATTTTTGTTAGATCTAAATTCCAGGTGTAAGACTATCTGCAAAATCTGGAGAAAAAAATTGGAGTAGAATCTAGTCAAGTCAGTGGTTATTATAAGTGCAATTTCTCTAAGAACTGGAGACCCTGGACTCTTGACCTTTATCTGCTATAAATTTTAGCGAATTCAACTCAGAATTTGGGCAATTGTGCCTTCAAATTATGTCAATTACAGATGATTACTAATGGGAAACAACAATAAAAGTATTGGATTAGTATGACTGTTTTGTAGCATGAAATTTTATTTTCCCAAAACTTCATAAGGTCTGATTCAAAGAAACCCCTTACAAAATGAAACCATTCCTCTGAGCACTTCACTAAGATAAAAAACAGGCAAGATATTCCTTAGGAATCACTCTCAAAATTACAGAGTCCCCAGGGGCCTGACAACTTTTCTGCATGCTCCTCATGATTATGCTGCCTTTCTTTGACTCTTTTAATCCTACCTGGTTTTATTTGTTTGTTTCCTGGAGCAAAGTCTTACAAATCAAGCTCCCTAAATTTTATTTGGAAAACTAGATGTCTGGGAACACTCATTCCTCAACAAATGATTTATCCTATAGTGCAAAAAATCAGAGAGAATAGTTTATTTCTCATTGTCTTTGGAAAATTTGATGACTACCAGCTGCCACTTGTAGAGCAAGAAAATTGCTGTGTAGAAAGTCTATCTTGGGAGACTAGATTTTTCTGATCTGTTTAGAATATTTTAGTGCTTCCGCAATGGCCAAAATGAGGTTGGTTCTGTAGGAGCCTGACTGCTTGGAGGCATTCTTTTTTCCAGGGTTTTGGGTATATGTATGTTAAAAGAAGTCTCATCAGGGAACCTCCATAATAAACCCAATTTGGATAACGTCCAGGATGGACCTGTACACTGAATTCTGAATTATAATGGGTAATATTATAGCAAAACTCCAGAGTACTACTTTCTGTCCTAGAACATTATGATATTTTTGTCTGCCAGGTATATAGGCAAGACCTAATTCCAGTCTGATAAAACTATTTTTGCAGTTGATTAGCATGCCAAATGTTTCCGTTTTACATGCTCATTTCTGTTTTTTTTCCCACTGTTTATAAATTGTTGGGGAGGTATATTAACATTTTATTTCAATGTCATAGGGACTGGATTGTGACAATCCCTCGTGGGAGATTGAGGGGGGAATGTTGCTTTTTGTATACCCTTCTTAGATTCTACTTTAAGGTCAAAGTAAATGGTTGGAAGACAATTCTACATGCCAATGAGACCCCCAAAGCAGACTACACTGGAAACAAATATTGACCATGGAGCATGGAGATTCCTCAAAATATTAAACATTGATCTATCATACAATCCAGCAATTCCACTCCTAGGTATCTTACTGAAGAATGCAAAAACACTAATTGAAAGACATATATGTACTCCTATGTTCATTGCAGCAGTATTTACATAGCCAAGTTATGGAAACCACCTAAATACTCCACAAAAGATAAGTGTGTTAAGAAAATGTGGTATATATACACAATGGAATACTACTCAGCTTAAGAAAAGATAAACTCTACTTTTAGGCTTTTGGGTTGTTTCCAGGTCTTAGCAATTACAAATAGTGCTGCAATAAACATAGGAGTACAGGTGCTCTTTTGGATCAGTGTTTTTGTGTCTTTTGGGTAGATCCCTAGGAGTGGGATTGCCGGATCATATGGTAGTTCCATTTCTAGTAGACTGAGGAACCTCCATACGGCCTTCCATAATGGTTGGATTAGCTTGCATTCCCACCAGCAGTGTACCAGGGTTCAAAAAAAAAAAGAAAAGATAAACTCTTGCCTTTTGACACTACATGAATAGAACTGGAGGGGGTTAGCTAAGTGAACTAGGCCAGAAGGAGAAAGAGGACAAATACTGGAGAGTGTCATTTATATGTGAAATACAAAGAAACAAAACAAAGGCTAGACAAAGTCAAACCAAAAACAAACTCTAGTGACCTGACTGTAAAATTGAGAATATTGGAGGGGGGAAGTGGAAGGTGAGAAGGGGCCCAGTGCACTATGATGGAGGACTATGGTTGACTTGGTGTGGTAGGTGTGGTATGGTGACATACATCTGAAGAGGTGTGAACCTATACCTCTATACCTCTGAATCACATACAGAGTTGTAAATCAATATTACCTGAATAAAAAATGAAAAAATGTAAATAGAAAAAAAAAATTACATTAAGAAATGTGTAGATTTATATCTGGGCTCTCAATTCAATTTTTTTGGTCTCTTTGTCTGTTTTTATTCCAATACCATGCTGATTTGATTACTGTAAATTTGTAGTACTGTATAGTTTGAAGTCTGGGAGTGTGAAACATCTTTTTTTCCTTAAAGATTTATTTATTTATTTATGTATACAAGAGATGGGGTATAGGCCAGAGTCACGGGAGGTGAGAGATTCACCAGAGACAGAATGTGGAGCAGAACAGGCAGATCAACAGAAACACACTGCTGAGGGGAGCAGCAGTCAAGGCAGGAGTGGTCTGCTGCGCCCTGTGGGTATCCTCCCTGGCCGGGGATCGAACTTGTGCCGCTGTGCTGCGGATGCTTCACAGTGAGATGCTCAACCTGCTGCGCCACCAGGGAGGCTCCGATACATCTATTCTTTTGTTAAGATTACTTTGTCTATTTGGGGTCTTTTATGGTTCCATATAAGTTTCAGTAATGTTTGATCTATTTTTTTGAAGAAGGCCATTGAAACTTTGATAACAATTGCATCGAGTCTTTGTGTTGCTTTGGGTAAGATGGTCATTTTAACAATGTTAATTCCAATTCATGAGTGAGGAATGTTTTTCCATTTTTTGGTGTCTTTTTCTATTTATTTTGAGTGAAACTATTTTCTTCTAGTTCATTGGCTGTGTATGGGAGTGCAACTGAGTTTTATATAGTGATTTTGTAGTCTGTCACTTTACTGATTTATTGTTTCTAATAGTTTTTAAGTTAGTCTTCAGGGTTTTCTTTGCATATTAACCATGCCATCCACAAACAGTGATAGTTTTCTCTTTTCCTTATTGGGATTCCTTTTATATCTTTCTCTTCCTATTTGCTCTATCTAGTACTTATAATACTATGCTGAATTACTGCTGTGATGGAAGTGGGCATCCTTGTCTTATCCCTGAACTTAGAAGAAAATCTTCCAATTTTCAGCATTAAGTGTGATGTTAGCTGTAGGTTTGCCATATATGGACTTTATCATGTTGAAGTATGTTCCTTCTATCACCATTTTTGGGGGAGTTTTAGTAGCTTCCACTGTGGGGCTAATATTTAGCTATTGTGCACACTGATACACACATTTTTGTGTGGACATAGACTTTCATTTTTGTTGGATCTATACCTAGAAATAGAATTGTTGGGTCATATGTAATGTTATACTTAATTTGAGGAACTGCCAGATGATTTTCCAAAGTAGCTACACATTTTATATTCTCACTAGTAGGATTAAAACATCTCTACTTCCTTTTTTATATTTTTTATTTTAAATAATTAATTTATATCTATTTGACATCAGTTGTAGTCCCCATGGAATTCCCACCACCATTTCCCACCACCAGTGTACCGTCACCTCAGTCCTTTGTGCTTGCTCTGCCTTCATCCCAGTCCCAGCCCCCGCACCAGCTGTGTTTGATATGTCTTTGTCTTTTTGTTCTTGTTGTGTGGTTTTTTTTTTTGATTTTTATTGTTCTTTACCTTGAGCCTTTTTTTTGTTGTTGTTCCTTTACATTCCTCCTAACAGTGAAACCATCCAATATTTTTCTCTTGCCTTCTGACTTATTTCACTGAGCATAATTCCTTCTAGCTCCATCCAAAAAACATCTCTTACTTCCTTTTGGACACTTCCTATATTTTTTCTTTTTTTTTTTTTGGACAGCCTAGTATATGCAAAATGGTATCTTAATATATTTTAGATGTTTCATCCCCCTGGTGGGTAAGCTTTGAGCAGCTTTTCATGGGTTTATTGACACCTTGTATGTCTTCTTTGGTAAAATATACATTCATTTCAAATACAAACTATTTTATAATAATAAAATTAAAAAAATAAGTAAGAGGAGAAAAATTAATAATTAAAATTAAGTAGAGAATTCTTTAGATAAGTTTGGCTGCAAATGGCAGCAGAGAAAAGGGTTAATTCAAAGGAGATGAGAATTGAAAATTTTTTTGTTGTTTATTATTATACCACAGTGATATTTGTGTGTGGTCACAGGGTGAAGGAGGGAAGTGAGCAACAGTAATGGAACGATGAACATTGGAGCAGATTGAGCTTACTGTGACATATAGGTATGATTGAATTATAGTTTCATTGTCTGGCTGAGACAGTGTTGGA
Source organism: Galemys pyrenaicus (assembly GCA_019455555.1). Taxonomy (NCBI): domain Eukaryota; kingdom Metazoa; phylum Chordata; class Mammalia; order Eulipotyphla; family Talpidae; genus Galemys; species Galemys pyrenaicus. The sequence continues at coordinate 1,515,602 of JAGFMF010012143.1, read as the reverse complement.
AATAGGTCCTTGTAGATGTAGAAAGCAAGCATGGAGGCCACCGGATAAGCAGTGATTTCCCCTGTGGATCAGTGACTCAAGTCACTCTTTGTAACCCCCTCTTTCTGGGGACTTTACTGTTTCACATTCCAAGAAACTATTCTAAAAAGAAAACAAACAAACAAATGATCCCTTCTTGCTCCTAGGTCATTGCAGTACTATTTATAAATACTCTAGTTATGGAACCAACTTAAATGGCCAGTGAGGTATGAATGGATCAAGAAGATGTGGTATATACTACTCAGCTACTAAAAAATGATCACTTGGCATTTGTGACAACATGAATGGAACTGGAAGGGATTATGCTAAGTGAAAGAAGTCAGAAGGAAAAAGACTAATACTGGTTGATTTCACTCATAAGTAACATATAGACTATGTAGAATATCAAGAAAGAAAACAAAAGTATAGGTCAAACTGAACTAATAACAAAACTTAAAAATCTGACTGAAGAATGGAGACTATGAGAAGGGGATGGAAGTGGGTGGAGAGCAAAAGGGGGAAATGTCCCAGTTGAATATGGTGGGGAGTTAAGGGTGTGTTGGTGGTGGGTGTGGTGGGACAACATTTATCTGAAGAAATGTATACCTACACCTCCAGATCACATGTAGTGTTTTAAGCCAGTGCTACCTCAATAATTTTTTTATTATATAGATATAAAAACTGCTTAATTCATAAAATTCCCCACAAGAGTATGTTAATATAAAAACTGTTTGTGCTAAACCACTTGCTTTAAACACACAGAGACCTTATTAAAATGAGTTTACTTTAAGAAATTCATGCATGGATTATTTGAATACCAGAACTGATGAAGGGTGAAATTAAAATAAATGTACTCAAATAAAGAAGTGCAATATAAGAAAAATATGATTCATATTCTGAGTTTTATGAAAATTACATTTAAATAGTAAATAATCTAGGCCATTATTGTTCTTATTTCCTAATGTTTTCTTTATAAAGATTTATTTATTTATGCATACAAGAGCTGGGGTGTAGGTCAGAGGTGTGGGGGGTGAGAGGATTCATCAGAGACAGAATGGGGAACATAACAGAAAGACTGACAGAAATGCAATGCTGAGAGGAGCAGCGAGTGAGACAGGAGAGGTCTGCTGTGCCATGTGGGTTAGTTACGTGGCCTAATAGCTTGATAGTATTGAGACTTAACCCCTTGTGCCACCAGGGAGGCTCTTCCTAGTGTTTTAATGTATGATGATAAAGAACAATTTTTGAATATCTACTGGATTTGGATATATAAAGGAAATCCAAGCTATGGGAAGAGCAGTGTGACTTTCAGTGTGTGCACATAGGTGAATATACTGGTATTAAGCCATGACTTTAATTTTGGTTCTATTCTTGGTACTTGGTCTGTTATCTGGGTCTGGGACTTTATAAATCACACTGCCAGTCAGCTGTTTGTTAGGCTCTGCTAATGAGGGGATGTTAGAGACAGAGTGAAATGTCGAAAGGGGAAGAGGGGACACATTTGTTTCTGTTGACTTTCTGCTCCTTTCACTGAATCCCAGCAATTGTTTTCATCCTGGCAGTGATAGTTTCCAGTGGAAACAGCTGGTTCCAGTTTGAAGTTTCAACAGCATTCCTAAAACTAGTCTTTAGTATCCTCCTTGTAGAGAAACCAGCATGAGCTATCCCTTCCTGGGATATCTGGACTCCAGTGCTGAGGAGTCACTCACGCCTATAAATTGTAATTATTTCAACCACTTCCCTTTTTTTTCTCATCACCCTAATGGTTTAACTGCTTCCAGTAAGTATTCATTCCATTATACTTTGGAAACCCCTTTCTTATTCTGGTTAGCAGTCTTTCTTCATTGTCTCTATTAGGATCACTTTTATGCTTTTCTTCTTTTCTGGGTCTTAAATGGACCCTAACTTAATGAATAACTATATATTCATTATAATATGTTTACTACACCTTACATATATGCATAGCAAAGAGAAATATTTATATATAGTTTTTGGTAAAATTTGTGATCATCATAAAGATTTCTTCTTTTAACTTTATTGAAACCATCCTCAGAAAGTCTTGGGAAAATCCTACTTGGTTATAACATGTTACTATTTTAACATATTTCAGTATTGAGGTAGCAAAGTTAGATATTTTGTTTGTATATCTATCAGTAAAAATGATCCATAACGACCTTTCATAGCAGTTTTTTATCTGGTTTTGATGTCAGTGTTATGTAAGTATGAGGAATGGACTAAGACTTATTTTTTTTTTAAAGATTTATTTATTTATGCATACAGGTACAGGCCAGAGGTGTGGGGGGTGAGAGGATTCACCACAGAGAGCGGGGAGCAGAACAGGCAGATCAACTGAAGTACACTGCTGAGGGGAGCAGCGGGCGAGGCAGGAGAGGTCTGCCGCGCCATGTGGGTCCCCTCCCTGGCCAGCAGCAGGGATCGAACTTGTGCTGCAGTGGCTGCGGTTTTCTTCATAATGCGTTGCTTAACCCACTGCGCCACCAGGGAGGCCCAGACTTATTTTTAAAGTAGTTTAAGATTTACAGAAGAATTATGTAGAAAGTACAGAGATTCCTTCTTGCCCACATACTTGCATTGCCTCCCTACATACCTGTATAGCTCCAGCCATTATTGATAGCCCTCAACAGAATGGTATATTTGTTATAGTCAGTGAATCTACACTGACCATTATAATCATCCAAAGGGCATAGTTTGCTGTAGGTTTCACTTTTGGTTCTGTAAATCCTATGGGTTTTCACAAATGCATATTGACAGGTATCTCATCATTATATCATAAAGTAGATTTTCACAGCTCTAAAAATCTTCTCTGCCCCACCTATTTATCCCTCCTCTCTCAACCCAGCTCAAACCTTGGCAACCATTCTCCATGCTTTTGCCCTTTCCAGAATGTCATATGGTTGGAATTATACAGTATGTAGCCTTATCATAATAGCTTTCTTTCACCTTTTATATTGCTTGAAATATTTTGTGGAAGTTAAAATTATTTGTGTCTTAACGGTTTATGGAATTCATCTGTGAATCCATCAGGGACTTTTTATAATTTTTAGGATATTTCTTTGACTGACATTTTAATTTCTTCTAAATCTATTTATACTTTTTTTCTTGAGCCAACTCTGACACTTTTAATTTCCTAAAAATAGTGCCCATTTTATCTAAATAAGTAATGTGGTTATCTTTTTATACATTTTTAAAATCATTATCTGTCTTTTAAGTTCTTCTGCCCATTTTTTGATTGGGTCATTTGCTTTTTCTTGCATCTTATGAGTTCTTTGTATATCTTTGTGATCAGTCCCTTGTCAGTTGTAAAGGGTGCAAAGATTTTTTCCCAATCACTGGGGAGTCTTTTTGTTTTGGTTAATGTTTCTTTTGCTGTACAGAAGCTTTTTAACTTGAATAGTCCCATCTGTTTATCTTCTCTCTCATTTTTATTGCTTTGGGGGGGTGCATCTTCAAAGGTGTTACTGAGATGTATGTCTTGTAGCATTTTACCTATGTTTTCTTCTATATAGTTTATGGCTTCAGGTCTTACATTCAAACTTTTATCCATTTGAGTTGATTTTTGTACATGGTGTAAGGTAGTGGAACTTAAAAGACATTTCTCCAAAGAGGAAATAAAATGGCCAACAGGCATATGAGAAAATGCTCAACATCTCAGAGAAATGCAAATCAAAACCACTATAAGATATCACTTCACACCAGTGAGAATGGCACATATAAAAAAAATAGAAACAACAAATGTAGGTGAGAATGTGGAGAAAAAGGAACTCTACTATGCTGCTGGTGGGAATGCAAGTTAATCCAACCACTATGGAAGGCTGTATGGAGGTTCCTCAGTCTACTAGAGATGGAACTCCCATATGATCCAGCAATCTCACTCCTAGGGATCTACCAAAGGACACAAAAACACCGATCCAAAAGAGCACCTGTACCCCCATGTTTATTGCAGCACTATTTGTAATTGCTAAGACCTGGAAACAACCCAAATGCCCAAAGATAGATGACTGGATCAAGAAGATGTGGTACATATACACAATGGAATATTATTCAGCAGTCAAAAATGAAAAACTAGGGACATTTATTGAAACATGGATGGCGCTAGAAGGAATTATACTCAGTGAAACAAGCCAGAAGGCAAGAGAAAAATATCAGATGACTTCACTTTTAGGAGGAATATGAAAGAACAACAACCACAACAAAAAATAAAAAAGAAGAAAACAAACAAAAAAAAACAAGCGAAAGCTCAAAGAAATGGGCAATCACAACCAAAAACAAACAAACAAACAAATAAAAACTCAACAAGAATAAAAGGTCAAAGATAAACCCAAGGGATCACGGGGGAGAGCAAAGAATGGGATGAGGGCATAAAGAGTACAAGGGACTGAGGTGATGGTGCACAGGTGAAATGGTGGTGGGAACCCTCTGGGGACTACAAATGATGTCAAATACAACTAAATAAATCTAATAAATTAAAAAAAAATAAAATTGTGTCACATGCTCAATCCTGATCCTGAAATAGTCATTGGGATTATCCCATGATCAGGTTCACTCCGAGCTGACAGCAAACAGCATTGCTGTTTTTCGGTAGGCAAGGAGTGTTAAAGGACCAGTAATTTTAATGTTTACTCTGGTTCTTACCTTACAGTGGCTCCAGGAGTGACCCTTGGTGTTTCCTATTGGCTCTGAATATAAAAAAAATGGGAGACCTTGAACTTGCCCTTTTCATTGGGCACTTAGGAAAATTAAGCAAGTTGACCTTTTTTGGGCATTCTTTTAAAATGTGTAAAGAACCTCCCTGGTGGTGAAAGGGTTGTTTCAACTCTATTACTGTTACCACTGCTAAGGCGTGAATTCTCTCCCCAGCCAGGGAGCTAACCTATGAAGCGCAGCAGATCTCATCTGTCTTGCCCCTGCTCCCCTCAGCAGTGTATTTCAGTCTACCTGCCTGTTCTGCTCCTCAGCCTGTCTCTCGTGAATCCTTGCATCCCCTGTACCTCTGGCCTATACCTCAGTTCTTGTATGAATAAATAAATCTTTAAAAAAATAAAATTTGTAAATAAAATTTAAGTGGCTTAGCCCCATTTAAAAAAAATAAACTCATTATCCGTATTTCACTTTTTACTCACAATATTTTAAATTTTTATTTTCTCTCTTTTTTGAATACCTCCAGAAGTTTTAAAAATTGTTCATCTTTCCAAAACTGACCTTTTGGTTTTATTGATAAAATTTTCTCATTTTCTAATTTCATGATTCATTTCTTTAAACTTGGATCATTTGGCCTAAATTTTCTGAGAATGTGAGACTTTTCTTAGTAGGAAGGTGGAATTTTGTTTCAAAATTCTCAATCTCTTGTTTTTTCTGTATTGCTTTGCTGAAATTCTGTGGGTGTGCATTTTCTCATTCTTACACTCTCAATATTTCTAAAATTATAATTTTTCACTTTGTTTTCTCCTTTGTCTAAGAGTAATTTCAAATATGATTAACAATTTCCATATATTTAATTTTCATTTTTGGTGGGAGAACTGTGCTAACTTTTTGTTGTGATAAATTGTAATTATTTTGTACTATCTTTGGTGGTTGCTGATTTCCACTTTTGAGAATTTGTTGAAATGTTCCATGAGACAATAATTTATGGTATATTTTTGTCAATATGTATTTAAAAACATACAGGTTTCAATGTTATGTATAATATTTTATATGTTCTATACTTTAATTTTGTTTTGTCAGTTTTTGTGAGAACTGTTACAATCTTCTCTAAAGTTTTTTTTATTATATATTATGTCAGTTTTTGTGAGAACTGTTACAATCTTCTCTAAAGTTTTTTTTATTATTTATATATTATTTTTATGGTTTTTATATAGTAGTGTTCATTTGAGCAATGAAGCAGTTGGCCTTGAGGACTCTTAATAAGTATATCTTGTCATATACTTGAGAGAACTTTGTTAGCATCTTCTTTAAAAGTTTTTTTATTAGCTACTTATAGATTTATAACTATTGCGTCTTCTCGCTGGAATCTTCTTTTCATTAAGAATTACTTCATATTTTTGCATTGTTTTCCCTTGCCTTATAATTTCATTACAGTTTGTCTAAAATATATTTTTATTATTATTTTAGGTTCTCTTGTGTTCTTTCAAGTATGTTGATAATAAACAGTTTGTAGGGTTTTTTTTTTAAATCAAGCAATGAATTGCTATCTTTCATGGATGTGTTTTTTCCTTGTTAATTTTTCAGTTATTTTCATACTTACATAATTTGGGGAGAACATATTCACACCTCCAGATGTGCACATTTCACTCACCCTCCACTTCACCCTCTTTATCATCACTGCCTTCTTTGTTTTCTATCATTAAGATGGATGAAATCCCTTTATTTTTCTCCATTCTGACATGTAGAAGGATTTGTTCTTGAAGGTGAGGCAGCATGGTATATCCATTTCACCATCCTCATTTGGGTCTACTGTTCATTTCTTAAGATAATTTTCCTTTTGTAAAAACAGCAAAATTCTGTATTCTGTTCAACATCCTACATGCTACTGTTTTGGATTTATTTTTGAACTACAACTCATAAAACATAAGGGTGCTAGGCAAAATTTACGTTAAGCAGTTACTCTGGACTATAGTTTTTAGTTATGTTGAGATATTTTGTATTTTAATGCTGTGTTCTCACATTTAAAAATGTCTATACCTATCTGTGTAATTTTAGCTTCAGAGTATATTGAAGTGGAGGATAGGTTATGGGCAATTTTCTCCTTTTTATTGTCAAATGAAATGCTTTCTTTTCTGTCAATTAGCCAAATCAAAGAGGAAAATCAACAAAAAATATTTCTGCAGAGAAATAGATCCAAGCAATATTTTAAAAGTAAAATATCTAATATGTTTGTATTTTATTGTCTTCCAAATATTTTAAGTTAGATCAAATTTGCTGAGAGACATTCATTAATGCTCGCAAAGGAACTTTTTATGTTCAAATATGAAAGCTGCATGTGATGATTTGGAAGACTGTTTAAAGAAAAATATAATATTAGTTACTTTGCTGGTATGGACCTTACAAAAATCATGCCTGGAATTAATAGGAATTTTTATTGTAGTCAATGATCTAGTAAGAAAAAGTCACAAAACTTTCTGAGCTGATCCTGACATGTCAACATTTAAATAATCTATGATGTGTCGGTGGGTGTGCAATTTTATTCTAGGAACCTTAATAGATTGTTAAGTGGGTGTTTGCCTCCACACACACCCACCTCAGATCCTCATTGTCACATGTGACTGACTCTTTTCTCTTCCAACTTTAAAAATCCTTCAGAAAAAGATATTAGATAAGATTCATTTCAAAGCTTAATATTCTCTGTGCCTGGCATTATTTCCATTGCCTTATCTCAGTTTTTTATGATACAGAATAACTCAGTTCTTCTATTCTTACTTTTGTGGACCAATAAAATGATAACTACTATTTTTGTGCAATACTTCATGACTTGTAAATACATTTGTAAATATTATAATGCATGTGAAATTTATTTATAAACTATAAAATACTATTAAAATATTATTTAATATTAATATTAGCATTAGTAACATATCAATATATGATATGAATAACATCTATTCTGTTACCAACATCATTGACTTTAAGGACTTTGGATAATAAAAATAATGAGAGAAAGTATGTGTGTGCATGTTCTCTTTGTTGAGTTTAAGTCTTAATATCAGAAATTACAATAAAAGACTTTTCTTGAACTTCCCAGCTGAGCACAGAAAACTGTTCAACAAACAAGTGTGGAATTTTAAAGAGAAAAAGTTGTGGGTAAATTTGATGAATATGAGGAAGTAACTAAACTAAAATCAATTCTGATAGGCTGGTGGTTGGCAAATACAGTTTTTAGAGGAGCTTAAGACTTTTCAAAGAAAATCAGTAGTTTGTTAGTGAGTAGATTACATGCTCTTTATGCCCTCATAGCTATGAAGCTATGATCTTTAATGCCTTTTCTCATCAGTGAATCTGAGGTCTTGCTAGCCCTCTCCTTCTTAAAAATTTGTTATGAAAATACATTATAGATTATAAAATCTCAGGACTTCATTGTTCATCTAACACCGTTATTTTCCTTAAAAGAAAACTCCTAACTATGTGATTTGTCCCAAATCAAAACCAAAAAAATAGTTGAGATATAACTTACTAAAATCTCTTTAAATTGGAAGAGACTTTTCAGTTATATGTTTGAATCTTTTACTAAATCAGAAATATTCTACATATCTGGCAATCATTTTGAGATCTTTGATGCTATGAAATGTATTTCAGATTAGAGTGTTCTATATTTGGACCACTCAAATTGTTAGGCAGTCATTGCTTGCAAAGAATTGGATCCCGGGTTCCTTTAACTTCTACATATTGATTGTCACAAAGGTAGGATTCCTTGAAAAGAGATTTAAAGATAGAGTTGGCATGAGGATATTTATTAGGGAGTACTTTTGGATAAACTCTTGTGAAGGAAGAGAAGGAAACAAAATTTGTCGGAGACAGATATCAGTCCATGGTGTAGTTTTGATGGAGTGCAACTTATGCTACAAGAAATCTGTAAGATGAAATGAACTTCAACCTATCTTGAGTTGGAATGAGAGGGCCATGCCTAAAAACCTCGTGTCTATCAGTTATTGAATGCAGGCCACACATGGCAAATGGACATGAACTTGGGTGAAGCAGCTTTCTTTTTCTGAATCTGTTCCCAAGTGGGAATAACTTTTAAAGACTATTTGCAAATACACTACCAGTGGCTAAAAGCTAGAATTCTGTCTGGGTGACATATCATGTCATCTTCCATCTAAATAATAACTTTTAGAATAAGAGTATATATTTTACTAAAAAGCACTTTATTAGGGTTGTGTTGTATTTACAGACAACTTTAGGGAGGATGAATATATTAATAATCTTGAATTTTCTAAACCTATTTTTAATATGTATTTATATAGATTGTCTTTAATTCTGGTTAGTAATATTTTATAATTTTAGCATGAAGCCTTGTATTTGAACATATTTATTATTAATTATTTGATGTGTTCTTGGTGCTATTTTAAATGACATATTTAAATTTTCGTTTAAAATATTTATTTCTAGTATATATAAGTACAATTATTAATATTTATACATTTATCTTATATTCTGATATTTTGCTAAGATCAGCCATAGTGGACTTTTCAGTCAATTCCTTAGAATTTTCCATGTTTAAGGTCTGTGAATATAGTTCTCTTTCTTCTAATCTGTGTCTTTTATTTCCTTTTATTGTCATATTGCAATAGCTGGGAACTACAGTACAATGTGAAATAGAAATGCTAAGAGCAGACATCCACTCCTTGTTCCCAGTGTGGTTGAACAATATTCAGTCATTTGTAAGTAAGATGTTAGTAAATTATAGTAGTTGGTTATAATTCTAGAATAGCAACATGAAGAATATGCATTAAACCAATTGCATAAAGCTCTACATTCCAACTACAACAATACTGGATATAAAAGTAGTTGGAACAAGTTGTAAATGATTCCTAACTTTGAAAGAGACCAGGTTTCTAAATTAGTATAATAACATTAACAACAAATCCATAGCTAATATCATTCTTAATGTTGAAAACTGAAAGCTTTTCCTTTAAGATCTGGTATAAGATAAAGATGTCCACTCTTACCACTACTATTCAACATGGTATTGCAAGTTATAGCTAGAGCAATCAGACAAGAGAAAAGGATCCAAACTGGGAAGGAAGAAGTAAAGCAATCATTATTTGCAGATGTCATGATAATGCATGTAGAGTACCTTAAAGATTTAATGGATAAACTAATTGAAACAATCAATTTAGCAAAGCGTCAGGGTATAAAGTCAGCACATATAAATCAGTTGCCTTCCTATATACAAACAATGAGACAGAAGAGGAAGGAATTAAGAAAGTGATCCTATTTATTATTACATCAAAAAAATATAATTACTTAGGAGTGAACCTAACAAAGGAGGTAAAAGATTTATGCAAAGAAAATTGTAAGACATTGTTGAAAGAAATAGAAGACACAGTAAAATGGAAAATATTTCCTGTTCATGGATTGGAAGAATCTATATTGTCAAAATGGCTATTCTACCTAAAGCAGCATACAGATACACTATAAGACCATAAAAACACCAATCGTGTTTTTCAATGAACTAGAGTAAATACTACTGAAGTTTGTATGGAATCACAAAAGACCCCAAGCAGCAAAAGCAATCTTGACATAGAAGAAAGAAAATGGAGGTATCACGTGTCCAGGCCTCAAGTTATATTAGAAAGCCTTGATAATTAAAACAGCCTGGTATTGGAACAAAAACAGACACACAGACCAGCGAAATAGAACTGAAAGCTCAGAAATAAACCCACATAGATATGGACAGTTAATCTTTGACAAGAAGCAACAAACAAGGATAGCTTCTTTAAGAAATTATTGGGAAAACTGGGCAGCTGCATGCAAAAAAATGAAACTAGAGTGCAATCTTACTGCCTATTCTAAAATCAACTCAAAATGCATCAAAGACTTGGATGTAAAACCCAAACATAGAAAAATAGGCAAAAAATTTCATGGCAAAAGCTTTAGTGTTCCTTTAGGGATTCATTCTTATTAGAAAGGAAATTGAGAACATGAACAGCTGGGACTACATAAAACTAAAAAGCTTCTGTACAGTGAAAGAAACCATAATGAAAATGAAAAAAATACCCTAATAAATGGGAGAAAATATTTGCATACCATGTATCTGACAAAGAACTGATATCAAAGATATACAAAAAGAACTCATAAAACTCTACAAAAACAAAACAAATAACCCAATTAAAGATGGGCAAGAGAAAAAAAAATCAGTACTTTCCAAAGGACATTCTAATGGCCAACAAGCACATGAAAAAATGTTCAGTCACTAACAGAGAAATGCAAATCAAGACCACAATGCAATAACATCTCACACATGAGAGAATGGCCCATATTGAAAAGAACAGAAATAACAAGTGCTGAGGAAGATGTGCAGAAAGGGTAACACTCCCACATGCTGGTGGGAAAGCAAACTGGTTAAACCCTTATGAAAAGCATTATGGAGATGTCTCAAAACATTAATCGTGGATTTGACATTCAACCCGGTATTTCTACTCCTTGGCATCTACCCAAACAAATAAAAAATGCTAATTTAAAGGAAACTTGCACTTCCATTTTTATTCCAATGATATTTTCTATAGCTAAATTGTAATAACCAACAAAGAACGCCAGAACAATGACTGCATCAAGAAGATGTTATATATAGGGGCCTCCCTGATGATGCAAGGGGTTGAGCACTGTGCTATGAAGTAAACACAGCCACTGTAACACGAGTTTGATCCCCTGCCAGGGAGGTGACCCATATGGCACAGCAGATCTCTCCTGCCTCACTCGGTGCTCCTCTCAGTAGTGTATTTCAGTCAGTCTGCATGTTCTGTTCCCTGCTCTCTCTCTGGTGAATCATCTCACCACCTCCATACCTCTGGTCTGTACCCCAGTGCTTGTATGTATAAATAAATCAATCTTTAAAAAAATGTTGTATGTATACACAATGCACTATTACTCAGTGATCAAAAAAATAAACTCATGCCATTTGCAGCAAGATGTTTGGAACATGAAGGGATAATGCTAGGTGAAATAGATCAGAAAGAAAAGACAAATGGTGTCATTAATATGTGGAATAGAAATAAACTGATAAAGACTAGCTTAAAAACTAACCCTTGATCACCGACTACAGAACTGAAGCACAAAGGTGGAGGTAAGGGTAAAAGCAAAGTGAAAGAAAGCACAATGATCTATAGTGATGGAATATGAATGAGTTGGTGGTGGGTGCACTACAGTGATATTACCTCATGGGTTTTTTCCAATATTACCTCAATTAAAAATAAAAATGAAATTTAAAAAGATGAGAGTATGTTTGACATTCTTAGATAAACTTTTCCCCAAATTGATGGAGTGGCCAATTTTTTAGCACATAGAAGCATCATAATGTCCTCCAAAAATAATTGCTTGGAGGAAGATAAAGTAGCTCTATCAGATATTCATTACTTGTATTCAGTGATGTTCATGCTGAGAGATTCATGCTTAGACTAGTCTACGAACAAATTTGTCTGGGATAAATATTTTTGCCTGGTGGAAGAGATGTTGACATTTTAACATTAAATTCATAAACACATTTCATATTTATATAAATTAAAAAGTCAGCCATTATTACAAGAAAAGAAGATGTGCATACTTGTGGACTCGTTTCTCTAAGACCTCCTTCTATTCATTCCCTTTTACATAGAAATTCAGTGTCCTTGTAAAATCTCCTTCAGTTAATCACAGAGTCTTTTAGGATGTGGTTTCTCAGTTATGCTCAGGAACAAGGCTGCTCCCTTATATCACTTCTGTCATTTAGATCTCACTATTGTTTCTGCTAAGACTGCCTGACCTGAAATTTCAGTGTTTCTACTGTGGTACTATGGTCCACCCATCTTTCTGAAGAGCTGTCTATTAGATGTCCGGCTCTGAATAGTGTTGTCTTTTGTGACCTAAATTCATCAGTGGCCATACTCAGAGTCATACATAGTCTTTCATGAGGTCAGATCCTTCAGCTTATTGTCATCACCCTTTTCTCCACAGGAGTCATGGCTGTGAGTAAGAAATTCCTTTCTCTGTTCTGTGTCATCTTTGCCATTTCTTTGATGTTTTCAAATCAGTCATGCCATAAACAAGCAAGTAGAAAACCAAGAATTTTATTCCTTTAGTCAAAACACTGAAACCATTATGCATATTAAGCCGTACAAACAGGTCACTAGGAAAGGTCACCTACATACTACTGACAAACTTATTTGGCTTCAGTTGGAAACCTAGCTGTATAGCCATGCCTCAATTGACCAGAGTCAACCATTTGGTGTTTCCATTTGCAAAATCAATCCAGTCTTCACTTACTGCAAATTTCTAGAATGTTACTGTGAGGCTTATTGAAGTGAAAATAGATTAAAAGCAAAAATGTAATCTTCTTAATGCCTTGTATTTAGAACAGCTTTGATATCACAGGGCCTTTTTGTTTTGTCATTATTTTTTCAAATTAACTAAAATCCAGCTTATTATTGCCCATAATATATTTTTTCACTGAATTTAAACACATAAATATTTGATGCCTGGCAATTAACGGTGGGCATGTGACTGCAAACGGAGTTGAGCTGATTGGGTCATTATATGCAAATAAAGAATGCCAAATCTAATCGTGCATTATATTCCCAGATAAAAATTATTCCCTCTCTAAAAACTAAAAGTTCAAAGATCTATACAGGATTAAAGTTAGTACTGGATGTCACCATTTGCAGTCATTTAAGTTAATTGTCAATGACAAGAATGATATTTAGATGATGACTGAAAGCAAGAGCATCTTATAAATATCAAAGATGATCATTCATTGTTTTTGAATTCCTTGAATTCAGAAGCTAGTAAAATATTTTCCTGTGTCTAATGTTTTACTAATTTACTCCTATTTATCATGATATCCATGAATATAAAAATGTCTCCATCTAAAGATTTTTATTTATAAGACAATTTTCTGAAATCTTCTGCTCATTTATCAGATTGGAAGCTTTGATGAATAAATTTAAAAATTAAAAAAATTAATGTGCTTTGGCTCCATGAAAATTTAATGAGCTGATCTGGCTCGTAACATATATAAACATGAATATATGTATTTCATTCTTCCATAAAATTTTGGCAGCAGTACAGATACAAAGATTTAATTCACTATTTCTTCGCAGCCTCATTTAGAGGTTTTAAGCCTGTTCCTTCAAGCTGCCACTGCATGAGTCATATCAGGAAATATGAGAAATCAACATCCTGAAATAACTTGAATTGGGGTTTGGTTAATGGTAGTATAGCGTGATAGCTCACAAAATGAAAGCTTTTTATTAACTCTGAAGAAAGTAAAACTGTCATTGGGCTAGAAGTCTTTAATGGAGCTTGAGAAGGAGAAGTTTCCCACTTTGGTCCTGATGTTTCCATGCTGACCAGAAAAAAATCTGACTGACCAGATAAGATGGCAGTGACCTGCTCATTTCCTGCCATTGCTATCACTACCATTTTAGTCCCAATTTCATATCTGCTGATTAGTTTCATATCCTCCTCCTTCTTCTCTTCCAGTTAAAATTGGAGCCATTTTTCAAGGTCTAGCTCAAGTCTTTCCACTGAAACCTTTTCTGATCATCCTGGCTTGATTCTCTTTTTCCTCCTACCTCCTAATGGCAACTCTGATATGTACTAGTCATTTGACCCTTAGTCATATGTTACTTTTTAAGATTCATTGTATTTTCAAGTCTATTTATCTGATAACCTAAGTTAGATTACAAGTCTTTGGGGACAGAGGATGTTTATGTTGATACAGCCCAGTGATTTGTAGAAGGGCAACTATTATGTGTTGATCTAGAACCAAAGGTCATAATCCTTTTGTACCAGGAGGCCTGGTTTCATTGGAAAATAAATATGCCCAAGAGGTCTGTTTCTAATTCATGTTATAGATATTGTCTTGGAGTTGGATAAACCTAATTCAATTCCTAGATCCATCAATTATTAAATAACTTTGGGAAAGTTTTAAAATTTTCTTGAGCATCAGTTTGCTCAATGGAAATAAAAGGAATAATAAAATTGTGAGGATGAAATTAGAAAATGCCTATGAAGCACTTTTCATGGTTCCTGGTATATAACTAGCACTAAATAATGGCAAATATCATTATTATAAGTGTTACTGATGTCGGATTATGGTGGGTGCTTAGTGGCAGTGGTGAATGGAGAGGAAGGATTATTTGAGAAGTGCATAGAGTTATGATGCTATCAAAAAATCAGAGGTCAAACATATGAGGTAAATTCACACTTGATGTAGGTTAGAGTCAGGAGGGAGCAAAGTGGAAAGGAGATCTTTCTCCCCAGGAGTCTCTAAAAGGAATAATTGCTAGAAGTTCCACCTCTGACCAGTGCTGGATTAGGATAGTCTTTTCATTTGGGTTATAACATAGGACAATATCTGGCATTTCCAAAAACAGGACCAGTTTTTTAGAAAAGCAGGGTAAGGAAGGCATAAGAAAGGACTTAGGTACCTAATCAAGCAAATTAGGGTTTGGTGTTCTGTCTGTTTAATGTTAATGACTTTTCTTCCAGTAACTGCCCAAAGTTCTCTTCCTCTTTTGTTTGTGGAATTACCTATATTCCTTGTGATCGTTTTCTTATCTCTAGTCTCTTATCAACCAAGTGCCATAAAGGAATCCTCTCCCACAGGTCCACCAAAATCTGTCCCACCAAGATCATTAGTGACCTTATTTCTGACTCCATGGAGTCATCCTTCATCCTTTAACAGCAATCAACTCAATTAACTTAATCCTGAATTTTTCTGTGAGTTGGCTCCTTTTAAAGCAGTCATACTCTATTGGTATTCTTTTTTTTTTCTTTTTAACCTTGTTCCCTTTGCCTGATGAGAACAGATGTAACAGTGAGGTTCCCAGATGTCATAGGAACCACATACTTTAAATCCAGGCAAAAGAATATTCCTTGAGTCTGAAAAGAGGAAAGGTATTACCACCTAAGATTTTAAAGCCAACACAACACAATTTAAATGAGCTCTTTTTCTCTAGTTAAATGTTCTAGGCCTGAGGTCCATTTTTATGAGACCTAGAACAGGGTCAAAAGACTTCTCACACAAGTGCATGAGATTGCCTTTCTCGAAGAAACTCAACATCCTCTAATCTTATCCCTCCCAAATCCAGTTTTTTATTTCTCATAGGCAACCACTTTTGATTTTTTTTCTAGTATTGCTGTCAAAATAAAATGAGAATTCTTGATTTCATTTTTAGGTATTATTTGTTGACTTCTTATTTTGAGTGTTTTGTTTTCTTATATCACCTCTGCCTCTCTACTCCCCACTATCCCTGTCTGTATCCTCCTAATAAATTTATATCTTTCTATTGAAATTAATGTTTAGGATTTTCATTATCACGACAATAGTTATATAGCTGAAACCTATACTTACTATATTGAATTTTCTTTTCCCTACAAATTATTCTGTTTTTTTTTCAGATTGAAAATGTTCTTATTTTAATGTTTTCTTAAATGTCTTTTTACCCATTACCAAATCAACCACATGCTTGCAGAAAAACTGTGAAAGTATTCTCAATATGGTCAGGTGTATTTTTAAAAAAAGATTTATTTATTTATGTATATAAGAACTGGGGTACAGGCCAGAGGTGTGGAGGATGAGAGGATTTACCAGAGACAGAATGGGGAGCAGAACAGGCAGATCTACTGAAATACACTGATGAGGCGAGCAGTGGGTGAGGCAGGAGAGGTTTCCTTGGTGGGCTGGGGATCTAACTAGTAATGCAGTGTCTTCAAATAGCCTCATAGTGCTGAGACTTAATCCCTTGCACCACCAGGTGTATTTTTTTTTTTTATGTAGAATTCATCTCAGAACTCTCTATTCTTTTATTCCAATATTATTTGGATACAGTTTAAGCTGGCTTCACAGTTGTCCTGGACCTTTCCTGTCACTCTTTCTAGGAATTCTCTCTATTTTTCTCCTTGATTCTCTTTAGGGTTACTAGATTTAGATTTAGAATTTTTAAAAATTAATGTGTATTAGATTACGCCACATTTTGGTGGAACATATACCCAAATAACTTCCCCAGGAAAGAATAAAGGGAAATAAATTGAGGTAACTTGAATGTCTGAAGCTATGTATTCTATTGCCACAATTAATTAGAAGTTTTTTATGATATTGACTTTTGAGTAAAAAAATCCTTTTCTCTTTGAAACTCTAAGACACTTCTCTATTGTCTTCTATTTCCAATGTTGCTACTGAGAACACTGATGGTTCTTGCATCCTAATTTTTGTATATGATTCTTTTTCTTCTGAAGCTTTTGGGATCTTCTTTTTCTCCCTGATAGTCTGAAGTTTCACATTGATGTATTATGGTATGAGTCTTTCTCATTTATTTTTATGGGTTCCAAGTGGGCCATATAAGCTGAAATCTGTACCCTTCATTCTAAAAAATATTTTCCATATTATTTCTAACATAATTTTTTCTCCTTTGTTTTCTTGCTGCTCTTGGTCCTTTAATTCAATTTTATCTTTCAACTTATGAAATTTTTATATTTGCTCTTATAGTTTTCCCCCTCAATCATTCATTGTACAACATTTTTATTATTGGTACTGGAAATAAGTACAAATCTCTACCCTTGGGGATCATCTCTTCTAATGACTATAGGCAAATAGAGGATTGCAATTACTGAGAGATAGGTGGATTTTAAAAGCAGAGTTAGAAAGGAGAGTTATGGTAGGCCTCATTGAGAATGTTATATTTCAGCAGAAATTTTGAGGAAATAATTTTATTCTTTGAAACCTATTTAAAAAATAGCAATCTCTTCTAATTTTAAGGATGTTGGGGTTTTTTGGGCTCAGTTTTTTAGTCTATTGACTAGATTTTTTTTTTAAGTTTTCTTTTGGCTTCTACATACTGTTTCTCTTTGATTTGCTTTTGCCTGCTTTATATTTATATTTATTTTTATTTTATTATTTTTTAATTTGTCTTCCATTTTAAAGTTTTACTGCAAATACTTGACAATGCTTAACTATTCATCATATTTCTAAATGAAGTATGAAAAATCTAGTTGGAAGTAACATGTATATTTGTAAAGGTGAGGGAGAATGGCTTGCTTTGTCAACCATTGTATCATACTATGTGTTAAGTGGATATTTGACAATCTTTGGTCCTTTCTCTTGGATGGGCTGGTTTCTACAAAAGTAGCTTTCTTGTGCTGACTGAGATATGGGTGCTTAATTGTGAGCATGCTGCATTGAGTCAATGTGTAGCTTATCACCTATTATCCTGTGTCTGAGGCTGTATCCCATCCTTTACTTACCCATTTTCCTTGAATCCAGAGCATTTTTGGTTTTATTACTTTTCGGATTGAATATCCTGCATAGGGAGTTCTTCCGCCAGCAGGGGATGGCAGCTATTTGGCACTGTGGATTTGGTAAGAAGACATACAGGTGTAATTGTTTTTACACTTATCCTGATTTTTGACCTGTCCTCTGGTGGTCAGCCTCAACCCACACCCCTGTCTTGAGAATTATACAGTTAGTTGTGGCTGCAGTTCCTAAATGGTTCCAGTGATTTGAGCTGTGATAAACTTTTTTTCCCCCTTTACAACTATTCCTAATCCAGAAACTGATAGTAAGAAGTCAGCTTTCTCTTCTTTGCTATTTTAATTACTATTCATCCATCCAATTTTATCTTCCAAATGTCACCATCTTTACCTACTATTTTCCCTGGGCTCATCTCTTTTGTATTCGTGTTTATAGTTGTTCATTTACTTTTATTTTAGTGGAGTTTAGGGAAGAAAAGATAAATTTTCCCTATAAATAGAACCCAAGCTGCCCTGTTTAACTAGAAGTATATAATTAATGATTTATTTATTTTTTTTATTTTTACAAGGGAATTTATTAAAATTCTATGTTAAAAAATACAGTACACTCAATGAGAAAGTTTCAAGTTACATAATAGGTATGTTACTTGCCACCTTTCTTCTTTGAAGTTCAATAGGCTGTTTCAAAATGATGAGAAAATGACAACTCTAACAATGCTAGACTATAATTAATGATTTAATCTAAAGTAATTATAAATTTTCTTGAGTATCATCTTCAAAATAATTTAGTGTTTAAAAAAGTAGTTATATTTCCTTAGCTTTCACAAGCTTTCTGATTAGATGCTAACGTTACATATTAGTATTTTTTGTGGGTAGTAATATTTATTTTGGTTCATTAAATTTTATTTCAATATTGTGAGAAATTTGGCTTTCTCTTATTAGAAAACCTTTTGAATTTTAAGATATAATATATTTTAAGATGTGGCTCCTAAGTCTGACGTTAGAAAATATTCAAAATACAGGAGAGAGAAAAGATGGCGACGAAGAGACAATAGGCTAGAAAGCTCCTGGAAGATACAGGAAAAAGGGAGAAAATACAGCAGGCCCCAGTAGGAACTGTAACACTGAGGATAAATTGGACTATATTATCAACCCACCCAGAGAAGAAGGACGCACAGAAGAGACTAAAAAAAGGAGAAAAGCCGTTTAAACATCCTGCCCCAGCCCCTTCCCCCTTTCCCCTCCCCCCATCTACTAACTCGGAGAACCAGGAACTACAAGACAAACCCAGAAGCCCAACACCGAAGAGAAAGCTTATAAACAGCCTAGACGTGGGGAGAATTGCAGCGATATAGACAACTGAGGAAGCGCTCCAGACCTGGTGAGTTAAGTCTCTAACTTTAGGGATACTAGGGAAGGAGCGGGTAGTCAATTAGGCTGAGGGAAGCCTCATAAATAGAGACTGCGGTGACAAAGAATAGTTAACCGGCTAAACGGGGAAGCCGATTTCTAAACTGAACAGGGGATGGGATGTATTTAAGCCACAAGTTGGTCCAGAAAGGCATGCTTGGTGCAGCAGACTAACAACCTAACTAGGGGAAACCCAGTACTTAAAAGCCACAGCCTCAGCGCCCAGTGGGGGAGCCCCAACCATACCCTTCAGGACACTAGGGCACTGGGAAGTGCAGAACCTCCACCGAGCCTAGGTGCACAAGCCCTGGAGCTATGCTCCCTCCTCCCCCCACAAAACCAACAGCTTCAGTGCTAGGGGCAACTTTGGCATATGCGCTGCACCCCGCCCACCAGCTGCAGTCTCTGAGATCTCTGCAGGGAACTGTGTGACTACAGCCACAACCAGTCTCCTCGGCAGTGCCCCAGAGTCACTGGGCTCGAAGCCTTGGCCTTTGCCAGCTTCAGCAGCTGCGGCGCCCCGCCAGCAACACCACTGCAAAAACCATTACCAGTACGGAGAAGTAGAACAGGGAAGTTGGAGCCTCAGCGTGGGGCAATTGGATGACCAGAGAAACATCTGCCCGCTTCAGGTTGAACAAAGACAGGGGCAAGGCGAGAGGAGGGATGACCCACTGAAGCCAAGCGCAAGAGTCCTAGAAGACATTCTAAGCCAGGATACCACGGGGGAGCCCCCTCACGGAAACCCCCTCCCCCACCCTGTTCACATCATCTGAAGACCCGGGTTTGGGGAGGCTGCAAACTGCAACAGCTGAAGGGAGACCACTGGGGACAGGCCCAATTGGGGGCACCACAGCAATACGCTCCTACCCTCCAAGGGCTGGCAGGTGAGGTAGCTGCCACTACTCTGGAAGGGGAAAGAAAGCCTCCTGGTGCACCCACTGAAAGAGGGCAGCCCCTAAAACACCTCGGGTGGCCATGCCACAGGCTAGGGCTGTGAAAAGAGCTGAAAATCCGACACTGAGCTAAAACTCCTCCTACAACAGGAAACCTCTCTGAAAAGTGAGGGGACTCTTTTTTTTTTTTTTCTTTTCCTTTTTCTTTTCCTTTTTCTTTTCAATTTTTCAACTTTTTTTAATTTTTAAAATTTTAAAAGTATTTTTTTTGTATTTTATCTTTATTTTTATTTTTATTTCCCTTCTTTTCTTTTTCTTTTCTGCTTATCTATAATAGTTCCCCACCCTGATCTCCCCCTTACTCTTTCTCCTCTTACTCTCTCTTGGTTGCCTA